>JAQQZZ010121936.1:0-14502 GCA_030265115.1 Mopalia vespertina
CTTAAATTGACCAATCACAGAGCTGCTTCTCATTTCTGGTTTGTAAAAGCCGAAGATTTCCGCCGACATACCGAAGTGTCACAACTGCGTATTTTGACATGACCAATGGATACATGCACACACAATCAACAAACGCCATTCAAATAATAAACTTTGAGTAGAATTCAATTTTCCCCGTTTACATGCGACTTACAACATTAACACAGAAGAAAATCGGAATACTTCTGCTTTATTTGACTGAATTCGGTGTTGACCATGGCCCCGTGTTATCTGTGTTTTTATTGGACAACTGAAACTGTGACCTTTAATGAACCCCAGTAAGCTTGACCTTATTGAACAGTATTAGTAGAGTGATTGCCTTAGATCTCAATATAGCGACAAACAAAACACGGGGAGCGTTTGTGAGATCTGAATTTAATTAGATTGAAGCGATGCTATAAATCGTTTTGCTTGCATTACATTGTGTTATGTACGTCGCAGCAGACTGGACACTCGTAACTTCTCGTAATATTTCAGTAAGCTATAGCACCTCAAAAATGGCTGTGTGTCCTTTAGAATAAGAAAAACCAGAGTCGAAATGTTGGTTTTAGGTTTGCTCTATCCGATTTGATGGAAGGAAATTTATCAAATACTTATCGATTTGATAATCCGTTGTCCTGCATTGATCCAGGACAACTTTTAATATATTCCATCAATCGGCAGTAATATGTTTCAGTATAAAATCTTAAATCGCCAGACTTAAGGATATAAGGAACTAGTGAAATTTGTTCGTGACAGAAAACATAACGTTGATTTTTTTAAACTAGCATTAAGGGCCTGTTTTATGTAACTACCTGGGTGTCTGTGTTTGCTAAATCTGGTCACACACTCTCTATGCCATATAAATTGGTATTACCTCCCCTTGAGATCCCTGTATGTTTCCAAAAAGAGCTTTAGTTTAGTTTAATTAACTAATAAATTTCAATTCTCTGTTAAATTGTGACGATCACAATTTGTTGATAAGAGCACATTTATAATATATCTCACCTCTTGGTTTTGATAAGCTGTTACTGCCATGAAAGACGTCTGAGGGAAAGAGAAGATAATTCCTTCTGAACACTCTACAGGGTTGTGAGAACAAACTTCGACAATTTGGATTCTAGGCTGGAACTTTTGCATGGAGACCAAAGAAATCTATATAACAGATAAAGGGCAATTGTTGGTTGTCGTTCAGTACCTGGCGCATTTTTTATCCAATACAACAAAGTGTGTTTCATGTTGCATTAGCTCACATTATGGGACCAGTGATTCGAATAGTGTGATCCACGCTAGAAATATTTTCTTTTGCATTTTCTAAGCAATGTTTACGTAGCACCTGCCGATATAGCCTCTAGTGCTATACTTATGGACGATTACGTCCCCTTTAGTGAGTTTGTCCCTTCCAGCAACGCCAACCTCCAGTGATTGTGCAGACTCAAGAGACTTTGCATATTCCTGTGACTCCTTCTAGTGATTGTGCTACTGACTGGGTATATTTTTATGGCTTTCATGGCATACTGACTGAGCTTTTAATTGACAGTGCACCATCTTGTAATTGTGCACATTCCAATTAGTGGGTAGTGTTAGTGTATTTGTACATTCTAGTGACTTTGCACATTGCAATGTGAAAGGCACACTAGTGACGGTGCATTTTAGAGAATTCAACCATTATTGACTGTACAGAGCTTAGTTACGTTAGACACGGCACAATAAGCAACCGGAAAGACTGAGCCCATTGCATTAACAGCCTCGCGACCCAGAGTATAAGGGTGAAATTGAGGCCACTTTACGAGATTCCGTCCGGCTTTCTGCAAAACACCGGTAACGGGATATCGTCATACAAGAGCGATTTCCTGCCATTGGGATAATAACTTCACCATCGATAAAAAAATAACCCAAATTAAAAATGTGTAAGGTACGCTACCTGTCCATCTTTCGGGCATGTGCTGTTGGTAAGTTTTATTCGTTCGAAGGACACGACTTGGTTAACGAGCTGAATCCCCTCTATTGGAGAGTCCGAATGTTCATATACTTGATCAGGTAACATAGAATCTCCAGGACCCGCCACCATCCATTTGGAGCTGAAAACACATTTGGACAAAATGTAGAATTGTTCTTTTGTTGTATTATTTTTGTAACAGTTTTACTTAAAAATGGTATATTTTGATAGCGCTTATACCTTATATTTAAGAATGAGTTGCAACCCAATACATTTTACAGGCTGTTTTTTTATTTATTTACACCCATTTCACTTTTAGAGAAAGCTGTTAACATGATAATACTGCAACGTCTTTTCTTAAATATATGTATATATGGTTTATATTTGTGTTACCCATGAGTATAAAGTGTTACAATAAAATTTTTGTTTGGTGATTTGCGGCACAATTCTGTCGTGCCCCTACTGGGTGGATAAAACGCCCCTAAGATCCCACCCGATTTCAGACAGCCTAGCCTTACATTTGAAAGTAGTTAGACGGAATTAAACTCCCACGTCAACAAAGTGATTCCTGTTCAAATCATTATTGTGACATTTTATACACAGTTCGGCTGATGTTTTCAAAACATCCTAGGTTTAAAAGAAGCACTGTTAACAAGCTGGCGAAGTTAGTCAAGGCTATGTTAGAGCTCAGAGGTTTTTTCTATATCTTACTTGTATGAAATCACTGAATAACGAAAGACCACAAACTTATACAATACAGGTTGTTCTATAAAAACATTTATAATTCACAGAAGACATAATAGGGACTGTGGGATACAGGTGTGTCGCACATATCGAACGACACTGTATAAATTTTGCCAAATAAATAAAAAAAACTATTTTCCCAGGTTATTAAAGGTAAAATGACTGCTTGTAAAATTAAATGCTTTGTATCTTCGAAAGGAGACATCCGCAATCGGGAAGAGAGAGAGATAGCCATTTGATTAAAACCGTCGCCGTCTTACCCCCAATGACTTGCGTATAGACCGCTTGGTCATAAACCAGGACCATTTTGAATGTAGTGTTATTCGGTGAATTACAGAAATTTGTGCGGTCGTCACCAGCCACATTACAGCTGTATACCTACACAGGGACACCATTTTATGTTTACTCACATGAAACATTTTCAATTTTTTTAAGCAGCTGAAAAGTAGATCTCCGCCTCGTGACTTCCTGGTAATTTGGTTTATCCCAAAGTTGCAGTCAGCGTTGAAAAGTTTGATGGTACTTGATGGTTACAAAATGAGAGATAGCCAGGAGAGCGACAAAGGTAGACAACTCTTTTGCCCGATCAATTAATCATTAACGGTTATCAATATCAACCCGTCGACCAAAGATCAAAACAGGTAGACATAAGATTCATCAAAACAGTCGGTCATATTGTTACATAAAGCGGGATTTCTTACCTATGGTAGATATAACGATATTTATTTTGGTCAACAGGAACGAAGGACAAAGACACCTGATATCTACGGTCAGGATGCAAGCCATCGAACTTCACCCTCAAGGCGGGAAACATTCGTCTGGATAAAAAAGGAAAGAACAACGTACACAATGAAAACTTCAATTTGACGAATTTCATTAACAATTTATATGTGCATTATGCGGTTTCTCGAAACGCTTATACCTTAATGTTTCTAAAAGATTAGGAAATTTGGACTTTGAGTATATAAATGATATTGTATCTGAAAGTGTTTTACGATCAGAGATGATTCTTTGTCTTTTAATAATCCCTGTTTCGTGAATGATTTGTCTTTTAAAATATATTAAGAGTACTGTAAGCTACAGATCCAGGCTTTGCATACATTTTTATGTTGGAAAGAGATCACCCCTTTTTTTCTGGAAGCAACAAAAAGAACTTGACACATTGAATAGTTCATTGATTTTTGTGTTACGCCGTTGTCAAGGGGTGTTGCACCAATGTGACGGTGGAGCTCCTCAACTTATAGCAACATAAACATAACCATCATGTGAAGTTGAAACCAATTGTATGTGTATATAGCCAGTAGTATTATGCAGTTGACGCCATTGTCTATAGGGAATACTTTTGTAATACTGAAAGATGAAGAAAGTTTGAAGTAACTAAGTGATACGGTGGGATAAGGTGCAAATATGTTGGTTGTGCCCCACACTAATATCCCTAATACTGAGTGTTTTTTTAGATTTAATGTTATATCGATTGGTAATATAAGCGTTACAATTCTGTGCCCACGTTTTTAGAGGAGCAATATTACAACAACAACAACTACTGCTATTAAACCGGTCCGTCAGTACAATGTAGTGCACATTCAAATACAGATGAAATCATTCTCTCTTTCATCGAGACTCTGATTCTAATGTCATGGTGGACCATTTAAATTGAAATTAGCCATGTGTGTAGTAATACAACAGACGTCTTTGTCAAGGCTCTATTTTTTCATCAGTGAAACAAGAACAAACTTTGAAGTGTCTGAGTGTTCCAATACTTTCAAATAAGAAATGATATATAACATGTACGAACGTACTGCACACCTGGAACTGAACACATATCATTCCAACTGGAATCAGATTACGCATTTCCGCGCAGAAATCACCCAACTTATAAGCATTCTTGTATATGTGTGGCCAAAAAGTTTGAATTGTCTGAGTGTTTGTTTGTTTGTTTAATTTATGTTTAACGCCGTATTTGAGTTTATTTTACTCACGAATTGATTAAGTGATACCATAAGATAAAGGGCAAATTTGCTTTGTCTATCTCTCATTTATAACTTTAGGATTGAATAGCTACTACCTCATTACCTTATCTATTAAACTTGGAATCATTCAGTGTATTTTATGTATCTGTATGAGTCTGAGTTCAATAAACTAAACTAAACTAAACTAAACAACAAAAATGTCCCCATGATGCAAGCGAGTGATATACAATGCACATCCACTTCCGGAAAAAGATAGACACGAGTACGACCGATTGTACAGTGCTAGTTTTCTTTGCAAGTATGTGCTTGGAAAAACTAACAGGATTATACGCCATTCTGCATCAATCAAGCACCATCTAACAGTTAAACGCAGACTGGGAACTTTGGGATAAACCCGCGCCATCACTATCTTACCAGGAAGTCACGAGGCGGGGCTCTACCTTTATACACAATAACGAAAAATGCAGCTGCTTAAAATTTTAAAATGTGTAATGTGGGTCAACATTAAATGGAACAATTTTTAATTAAAGAATAAATACAATTCTTAGTATCTTTAAAAAAGGAATTGCTTGCTAAAGCTGAATGACATCATAGCATAGTCCCGGCGTATTTATACAGCTGTACTTTGCCTGGCTACGACCCCACAATCAACGCCATTTTAGCGAATATCACTACATTCAAAATGGTCCTGGTTTATGACCAAGCGGGCTGTATGCAAAGCACGGAGGTCAGACGGCAACGGTTTTAATTAAATGGAGTATATGCATAGAACGTACTGTAAATGAGCGGATAGGCGAAAGTGTGGAAAATTACAGCTCGAGTAAACGAAACGATTGTCTGCTGTCACTGAGCAAACTTTTTTGCACCCGACACTGAACAACCGGCCGTTAAATACCTGAAAATTGCGGTTTTAGTAAGATGAGAATTTAATGCGATAATGGCGCATGTATAATTCTTGATCGGCTCGAAAGTATGTGTATTGTTGAATTTAAACTTTAAATAAACGCACAATTATATGTGAATAATTGGCACAGTTTAATGCAATTGAACAAGTATGGCTTGACTATAAAATGTCAAACGGCGAAAGATCATTTCATTATTTGTCTGAGTAAGCATAAGAACTTGTGTTGTTTTGCATAGAAATTTCATGACGAAAGAAGACATATTATTTTAAAAAATTAAATCTCAAATATTCCAACATTTCCGAGTTTAAAAGGTTCGGAGTGTATGCTTAATATTTCCATGTAATATAACTGAGCGAATCCAGAACAGTTAAATCAATTAATAAAAAAAATTGTTTACAAATGCAGCTTTAATAAGGAGCTCCCTCTGAGACATTTTGAAACAACGTTGGCCTAATTTTTCTTTATGCTGAAATTGATTTTTTTATTATTTTGTAACTTTGCATTCAAGGGTGTTTCATTTATATGGCCATTTGTGCAAAACCTAGCTGAAATCGCCCCAAAACCACCTCGCCATATTTGCAGCCACCAGGGACGTCATAACATATTATTATAGAAGAACACGTTATTGGTATGAAAACGCTTGTTAATCAACCTTTCCCCTGTAGAGTGCTTAATTTATTTATTTATGTATTAGTTGTTTTTTTTTAGTTTTTATTTTTGGGGGGGGGAGCATATTAGTAATAGTATTCTATTTTTTCTGTTTAATTTAATGAATAAAAATGAGGTTGGTGAGATTTTATTAATTTTATTTTTCAATAGATTATTTAAAATATTAATTTAACAGCTGCAAAATTAAACTTTTATTACTATTTAACATTTTTTTACTTTTTTAAATATTGTATATGTACTTTTTACTTCAGAAATTAAACGTTGTAAAGGTCAATCCAGTGCCAGTGACAACACAGCAAGAAAATCAATGATAATTAAAAGCGACATGATTGAACGTATAATATTTCCCAGAATTCAGTTCAACCTATTCACAGCTATATCATTTAAATTTATACAACACAGCGAAAAAGGTATTTAATAGAAAAAAAAATGTCATTACCATTTAAGACGGAACAAGAATTTGTATGTGTGTTATTTTTTTGTTTATTCTTTTTGTTAAAATCCCAAATTATATTAATTTGAAACTGTATAAAGGTTTAAGCACAAGTACATAATAACTGCGCATAAAGAAATTTTTAAATTGATTTAACTATTGAGCATCGAGTACGTAAAGTAAAACCATGGCAAGTCCATATTGTAGGCGCTAAGACAATGGCTCGTTAGACTTAGCAAGCTTCCTCCAATGACGGACAAACAAAGAGTTAGGATTGCTAGTTACAGCAAACACAGTCGGTCTTACTTATCCAAAAACATTAAATATTAATCCTTTTCGTTGGAACAAAAATATCAAAATCAACATCTTTGAGGCAAAATTACCACGTTTGTTCTTGCAGCATCCAATACTTTCAAAATACGAAATGATATATAACATGTACGAACGTACTGCACATCTGGAACTGAACACATATCAGTCCAATTGGAATTAGATTGTGCATTTCTGCTCAGAAATCACCCAACTTAAGCACTATTGTATATGTGTGGCCAAAACGTCGTCATCTTGAAATTATAATATCATAGAAAGCTTAAGACTTCGCTACTGTTCGCGCAGTAGTCGAAAGAACAGTCATGCCAAGTTTGGGGCCAATCAATTTCCATCTGGCTGAGCCTTTTATCTTGTAAATGGAGTCAGTCCCCAAAGAACAACAGGAGATACGTCGTGGCAGTGTTCTTGGTCCAACAATGTGTTTAACATTGCGACGTAAATATTGTAGCCTGGCCCATTCGGCCGTTTGATGAACCACCTTTACATTTTGCCTCGTTCAAACCAATACCGGAACCAGACACAAAGTGGATTTATTCTAACTGCCTTTCGATAAACCTTGTAATGCCATACCTTCCAGTTTTGGTGACGATCATCTCTGTTCCCAGCCGATGGAATGACTGCCAAAGATCCCCGTGGCATAGCTCTGCTCTGATGACACCGCCAGTACCGGGGTCTTTTGAAACAATGAGAAAGAGTGGACAGTTGAGAATAAGTGAATATTAGTTAACAAGTGCAGACAGAATATTTGATCGTATATTAGCACTTTTACCCCCCGAAATTGAGTGAGTCATTGATTGATTTATGGATGAATGGATGGACGGACGGATGGATGGATGGATGGATGGATGGATGGATGGATGGATGGATGGATGGATGGATGGATGGATGGATGGATGGATGGATTTATTCATTGCTTGATTGATTGCCATATTGACTGATTGGTTAATTGATTAGTTGATTGAATATAGATTGTTTTTGAGTAATTGTTGCTCATGTGTATAAAATACGTCCAATAACAAATCTATCTCAGGCTTGTCTTATTCACACTAATGAATAACGACAAACTGGATATTTCTGAATTAGATTACTTCAATGCTTATTTTATCTTTTAAACTCTTCCTATTTGTCATTAGAAGTTAATTTTCCGATAGCGTAAATTACGAAAAGTGTGCAACAAGGAATTAATCATCTCATTTCCTCCTCAACAAATTGTTAACAATTATTTTTCAGATGAATCACAATCAGAATCATCAGTCACGTGACCAAGAACCAATAGGGCAATTTAAAATTAATTATGTGTTTTAGTAGTTAGTAAATCACTATTTCCACCCAGCTGCTAAAAACAGCGAAGGAATTTATATGAATTGATAAGAAAGATATAAATTAATTCAGTTATGTTTTATTATAAATTTAAAGCGGCAAAAGGAATAGATTTTAAAAATATTCAAACAAATTTAAGTATACGAGTGTAATAGTTAGAAATAAGAAAATGAAAAAGAATCTATTGAATGTTTCTACGCCTGAAAACGAACATTGGCGATAAATACATGGTAGTTGTCTTTACATTGTATTTCCTTTGTCTTAATTCAATTTCATTGTCTTGCTCAATTCCGTCTATATTTATTATGCTCAATTCTACTCGACTCACTAAGTGTTCAGTTGTCTTGACTCTATTCCAATTGGCTTATCTTAACTCAATTTCAGTTATATAATTTTGCTTTTTTAAATAAATAATAAACAATGATTAAACTTATATATTTAACAGTCATATCGCAGACTTTTGTGTAGGGAACCTTTTGGGGGAAAATTAATCAGCATCACACTTTTTTTTTGTTTTTTGTTTATGCGTGTCGTAACATTCGTGTGTTTAAATGAAGGCCAACGCGTACAGAAATATGTAAGTCCCATATTATAAATGATGTGATAAATCGAATCACAGGAAACAAAATAAATGAAATAGGAGACTGTGAAATTAAGTTAATGGTTTACATCGTTTTCATATCGTATTAATGACTCAATTCTGCTTATCGCGTTGTTATTCACCAATTAACAGACTAGTAATTATGCTTTTAAGTGTTAAATTATCCTATTGTGTTTCAAAAACCCGGACAATACAGTGTTTTATATTTCTGATAAATTTCGTTACAGGTGAACGTTACTATGGCATTATATTACTGTTGTTTATATATTGAATAAATGAAGAGAGAAAATTTAACTTGCTTCAACCCGGGACATTATATATTTTGAAAAAATGAATAGAGAAAAATGTACTTGCCTCCACCGGGATTCTAACCCGGGACCTTCGGGTAACGGAACTTATATAAGTGCACAAACAAATGTACAGTTTACGTTAATTTAATCTGAACTGACAATGTATTAACGAAAGATGGGATATACTGGAAAGTATGAAAGGAAGAAGCGAGAAAAAAAATTAAATAATCGAGTTAGGTGCACGTTTGGCGTTTCACGCACTTTCTCGCGTTACTTTGCCATGAACAGGCAGACAGCCAACGTGTTATCGTTAATGTCACCTGATGTTTTACCTAGAATAAATGATAATAAAGCCAATAGTGCACCTCGATGAAATAATCACATAAATACACCAACCCGATTTGAGGACAGTCCACGAAACGCACGAAACAAATAAATAAGACACGAAACAAATAGCAAACGGTCTGGCCAATATTAACGTAAACTGCTTAGAAATGATTTTTAAAAGTGTTACCTTTTTTCGTCTGAATGGCATGGTGGTTACAGGGTAGTCCAGATTCTAGTCTTTGACAGGCGTTCAGCATCGCGTGAGGAGGGGAACATTCAACAGACAATCCGGGTTTTTCATCTTCCGTTCCCGGATCTTTTTTCAATAACTCTCGTACGGAAAACTTCTTGGCTCGTTCGCTGAGCATTGTTGAAATGGGATGGTTCGATTCGATATATACAAATGTCACAACTGTAATATTACGAAACTGTCTAACACGTGCGATAGGCCTACCTTTGTTACGCAGGACAGACGTTTAAAAATAAAGCGTTTTCCGTATATGAAGAACCGCAAATGTTAAATTCTCGTACATGTATAATAAAAATGCTGTACCCTGAATGAAATTATCCTTTAAGACATGGAAACCGGCAATAAAAAACAAACAGCATATATGCCTTAATTGCCCATATCGAGTCCGTATATGTAGTGCGCGAAAAATCCTTCAAAGTGTTAATCTTCGAAATAAATAGAAGATAAATCGCACAAAGCAGCTGTGCGTAGTTCAGCCAACAAAGATTGGTAAACAGGCCAAAGTTACTCCCGTAAGCTGTGTTGAGTTCTCCTGATATAAACGGGACTAACCACTGTGTTGCTGTCTGATAACAATGATACTGTTGTCTAATAAGACCTCTCCTCTCATTATATCGCCGACCCCTGCCACCGATCATTGATAAAACGCATTCTGGGGGTGCTGTTTAAACAATTCACTAAACAATCCGACACGTGAGATATTATACCAGCCCGTTTACTTCCCATCTAAATACACTAGGGTCGCTAAACACTGATAACTCTCAGCACGACATGACGGTATATCTATTCGATACAGTATTGTGTTTTATGACTATAATGTATGGTTTGTTGAATTGTCTGAATTGTTGATTGATTGATTGATTGATTGATTGGTTGATTGATTGATTGATTGATTGATTGATTGATTGATTGATTGATTGATTGATTGATTGACCAAATCACGATTGATTGATTTATTGATTGATTGAATAATTGATTTGCCTATTCTTCTCTTACCTGAAGAGCCAAAAATAGCGCAAACATCTGGATGGCTACCATCTTGAGCTAGCGAACCTGACAACAAACAGAAGTTAATAAATTTCCACATATTATGTTCATATCTGTTCAAATGTAAGGTCATTTCACTTATATGACGTGATCCAGGGCGACTAAGACCCAAAGATAAAAGACTTTTATGTAAAAGACAACTAGGACGCTAAGGACAAATATCTTAAGCAAAGACTTGGGGAACAAATGAAAAAAATACAAAAAACCTAAGACAAGGAACTTAGAAAACAAAGCAAATGCCCTGGGACAAGGAACTTAGAGAAAGTAGGACTAGAGCGAAAAAGCCTATGATACGGAACTTAGAGAGCATAGGACTAGAACAAAATACCCTGGGATAAGGACCTTAGAGCACATAGGACTAGCACAAAATACTGTAAGATAAGGAACATAGATAACCTAGGACTAGCACAAAATACTGTAAGATAAGGAACTTAGGGAACATAGGACAAAATACTGTAAGATTAGGAACTTAGAGAACCTAGGACTAGCACAAAATACCCTGAGAAAAGGAACTTAGAGAACATAGGACTAGAACAGAATATCCTGAAAAGGGAACTTAGAGAACATAGGACTAGAACAGAATACCCTGAAAAACAGAACTTAGAGAACATAGGACTAGAACAGAATACCCTGAGAAACGGAACTTAGAGAACATAGGACTAGAACAGAATACCCTGAAAAAAGGAACTTAGATAACATAGGACTAGAACAGAATACCCTGAAAAAACGAACTTAGATAACATAGCACTAGAACCGATTATATCATATTACATATTATATCTATGTGTTATGATATACTTTTGAGGACTATAACGAGTTCTATTTGGAGAGAAAGGGAGGTTGGCAATGACGTTTCTGTTACAGTTCAGTTTCTTTGTTGAGGGTTTCGGACAACCACAGGACGCAAAAGAAAACATCATAAAACAAATCCGTTTTGTGTTGCCCCTCAGCTCTGAGAGCACCAGGGCAACAACAAACTCAAACGCACGCGTAGCAGCTCAGTTTAGTTGATTTACCGGCCATACTACCGTTTTTACTTATAATACATTGCGGAGTAAACTGTGCTGTGTACAACAACAGCTCATATAAATTGTAAGGAATATATGGTGAATGACTTAATGACTTTATATCAAATATACTTTACTTACATGCCGGTTGCGCGCTCAAGCTATAAATAATCAGTCTAACAAAATTATTTACGATGAAATGTTTTTCTCTGTTCGAAAATTAATGTTCCTCCATTAATGGTCCCAGAAAACAATTGATTGTTTTTGGTTTCACTTTTTTTGAGAATACACACAAAACAAATTGATGGTCAAGGGACGAGTACATTAGGTGGGGAGACGGTCAGGAGTGATTTTAGGTACGCTGGATCGAATGTCTCGCAATGGCGGCAAACAAAAGATCGATAAAGGGAAGGGTACAAAAGATCGGGGTAGAATGGGGTGGGAGTCTTACAGGTGGCGGATTAAAGGTAAAGAAAAGGGGAGGTTAGTAGGGGTGAGGTTGGATCCTTTCAGGTTAAACCGGTCAGTGTGGTCAGAAGTAAATTAAGCCCACTTTACTCACCTGTTCGGACTCGCTGAAGAAAGAGGGCCTCGAAGCTGTATACGTTTAAAGGTAAGTTCCAACCAGTTTGTCTAATTTAACTCTTTTTTCCCCTTCGATTTCGCTCGAACTGTATCTTTTTAACTTAGCTTTCTCGCTATCAAAATGTAGCGATTACACTAGCTCGCCGCTGTTCCATTGAGTGGAGCCGCGGAAAACCATTTTACATTTCAACCTTACAAACGAATAACCAAAGCGACACAGCCGCTTTTCCCATAAACCACGCCTACAAGTGATTGGCGTTATCCTTCATGACTAGAATTTTAAAGACACGCCCACTCAGGACGTGGCCGAGCACTTTCATATATACCTTGGATGGTTGGGCACAGTGTATAGGTATACGTTTTTGGTATATATCTAAACATGCATACATACAATGAACAATGAACCAGGGTGCTTCTTTAGACACATACGCGCTTTTCACTTTTGAAAAGTTTATAACTAAAAGTAAGAATGAAAAAAGTGCAAAAATACCACCAAAATAATCATACAGGGCGTTAGCAGACATCCAGGTCAGTTTATAGTGAATAAATGACGTGTTTTACAAAGAGAGAATGGGGGCAAAATATTTTTTAACTTTTGATAGAAATACTAAAAGACTTACATACAATTTAGTTTTATCAAAATGTATACCAGGTTAAGACGTCTGCTGATATTATTATTCGTAATACACGACATGTCCATGCATGTGTATGACATATTGGAAACAAATTCATGAACTCATTCAATTTATCTAATAGCATATTTTTGTGAACTTCAAGAAAATCGACAGACCTGTTTTGAATACTTCGAAATACATCGTTAAAGAAAAGGGTGCCTTTTGTTCTTTCGCTTTGTCTTTACCTTAAAGAAGACACAGTCCCCCAAAACCAGAATTTGTCACAAAACTTGTGAGTGCGACGAACTAACTAAGTATTAACGATAAAATCAAGTTTATATTAAAGCCAATTACATTAATGAAAGGCTTGTAGGAGCCCGGATAAACGGTTAGAATTCAAGGAAGAAGTCACTTGAGTCGATTAAATATTCTGCCAGAATTTAAATTGTTAAACTTTGACTTAGTGGCCTGCTGGTAGAAATAGCGAAAGTTTGTGATATTATATAAAGATTATAAACCAAGTAGTCTATAGTAATTTTGAATTTATCCTTAAAGCCCATTTTGAACGACTATATCGATTTGAACTGTGTGATGAAGGTATTCAAATATATTTATTTACTGACTTGACAGTAGCCATGAATTTCAGCTTTTGTTATTTATTTGATAACAGCTTTCTGGATTAATCTTTTAGCAGCACGCATTCGTGTGAAAGACTGGTCCATTTAGTTTTCTCGGCGAGCGGCATGCCAGTTTTAACTGCTGGCTATTTTGTGCCTGTCTCATTGGTCGTTGGTTCGATTTTCGGACGGACGATTTAAGGGAACTCTCTGTTGAGTAGGCCGTCTGCATTGAACATCTTGCCGCGAGGCAAGGGGGTAAAGACGGTCGTCGAATTAACCCTCTCTTCCTATTCTATACCTTGCCTTGAACAACGAGAAAACCCGAGTTGATTAGAGTCTACAATAGCTACTTTCGGATGACCTATCTTTACCCCCACCCAATCAGAATGGAGCTTCCGTTTGAATGAAAGAGGCCGTCTCAACACAGGATGACAACAATGCTATACATGGAATATAAACGCACGATCTAAGTCCCATTAACGTGTCCTGGAATCATCGCAGAGACGTTAAATTACAGTGGCACCACGCTTGCTTGTTGTCGACTTTAATGTGTAAACGACTTTCTGATTGGCTGTTTCTTTCTACAATAGTCCAATTAAACTATTGCCATGTTGTTACCGCGAATTGCAGCTAGGTTAGAAATATCAAAGTCTCGTCTTACGCATTTTGACCCTTGCAATGATGTCGATGGTTCTTGATATCTTCGATTTCTTTAGCTTACAGTTTTGAGAGCGAAATATCACAAATATTGGCGTTCGGTTGAAACGAAGCTTCCTGTTTCCCTGTTGCTCTCAGCGTGGCGTATTTAGGGGGGGGGGGGGGGGGGGCATGTT
>JAQQZZ010121946.1:4397-14502 GCA_030265115.1 Mopalia vespertina
GTGTGTTTGGATCTTTACTGATACACAGACATTATGTATGTTATCACACGTGATTTATCTTTGGGTCAATGTGAGATGGTGTGTTTGGATCTTTACTGATACACAGACATTATGTATGTTATCACACGTGATTTATCTTTGGGTCAATGTGAGATAGTGTGTTTGGATCTTTACTGAAACACAGACATTATGTAATTTTTACGACAGTTATTTGAAACTTTAGATATAATTTTTATTTTAAAGTTTAACTGCCCAAAGTATTTTCTTCACCTGTTTGTATATATCTTTGTTTCTAGTTAAAATTACTCCTGATGATGGTTTGATCAATAAATGTCTAGTCAAAATGAATTCATTATCTTTCTTCGGAGTTGTTACTATACTTTACTATGTCAAACATGGTGGATATGTTTCTATTGATTGTTAAGGACCGCGTGATTGGGAGGGAGCTCCCGATTGCCTTTGTGCTATCAAAGCTAAGGAGCAACGTGAAGACAGTAGTGATGTCTTTGCTTTGCATCATGTGTTTGTCCTATCTTTGTTTGTTGCTCGTTGTGTTGAGGATCATATCCGACATCCGATTGGCTGGCAGCACGCCATCATATGAGTGAAATATGATGCTAAATCGCAAACAAACAAGCAAACAGTTGGAATGAGAATGCCTGCATGCATGAGTTCGCAAACACTGTCAGTCAATTGCTTAAAATACCATACAGTGCATATCTGTATTTACTTGTGAGATTATTTTGGATTTTGCTCAGTCACCTTATATACTTTTGTATTTATAATTTAAAAGCAGCATTTAATATATTTTATGAAGAGGTTGGTTTACATTAAAAAAAATTTTGGTTTGGTTTATTGGATTTTAAATATATTTTTTTGATATAAATTTTGTATTATAAAAAGAACTGATTTTTAAGTTTGTAATCTGGTCTGATTTGACTGACAACAGGCATTTATTTATATCAAATGTAGACAAAGAGCTTATCAAAAATTTTAAAAAAATATTTTAATCCTGTAGTTTTGAGGCAGAAACTTTCAGTTTTCAAGCATGTTTGCCATCACTACGTTACCTCCATTGAATGTCATTTTAAACAATATTCGGACCAAATGACTAAAAACTTAATATTAGTTTGCTTATCATTAGATGTTGACTGAATGATTTATGGACTAATCAATTCCTTTACATAATACATTTATAAATTTAGAGAAAGAAAAGTTTTCATGCCTCTATCAAGGTCTGAAAATGCGACATTGATTGACAGGGCTAACAACCTTCTGACTGCAGCTTTTTTCTTCAGAAATAACAACCAATTAGGTTTTATTGTTTGGGTGAAGAATTTGTTATTAAGTTACAGATTTGGTAATGTCTTACTATTCATTATTAAGTTAGAGATTTGGTAATGCCTTACTATTCATTATTAAGTTACAGATTTGGTAATGCTTTACTATTCATTATTAAGTTAGAGATTTGGTAATGTCTTACTATTCATTATTAAGTTAGAGATTTGGTAATGTCTTACTATTCATTATTAAGTTACAGATTTGGTAATGTCTTACTATTCATTATTAAGTTAGAGATTTGGTAATCGATTATTATATTATACAGTTTATAATCTTAATCAATGCTATAATTGTTGAATTATGACTTCAAGTACCATCAATAACACTAACTTATTTGTTTAATTTACAAAACATGTTTATTATTACTTTACCCTCATTCCTTTTTAAAAGTCTAACTAACAATAAAAATTTGTTGCCTAAATGTTGTTTTTGTCACAAATAAGACAAACGGAAGGCAGCTGATTGTTTTTCCATCCTCTGTATCAGGAGCAAGTATTTACACCTCAACCTCTGTATCAGGAGCAAGTATTTACACCTCAACCTCTGTATCAGGAGCAAGTATTTACACCTCAACATGTGCAATGCCTTGGTGGACCATGTGTTCTTATGAAATTCCCTATTTCCATGTAAATATTAAATTGAATTGTGTAAATAAATTGCGAAAGCTTTTCAATGCAAGAATAAATATGTATTGACAAAATCTTATGCCATTCAAATCTTGTTTTGTTTTATACTATGAAGAGCACATGAAATTAGTCTCCACTTTTGATTAGGCTGTGTTTGGCTTCCTCTGGTAATTTGGTGGCCCGCCTAGGAGAGTGAACAAGTGCTCTGGCAATAATTGCTCCATCATCAATTGCTCTGGAAGGACAATGGCCGTTGGAGCAATGTGACTTTTAACTTCGGTTACCAGAATGGCATGGGGAAGGGGGGGATCCAGACCTACTAATTTAACTCCAGTACTATTTTTATTCAAACTAGCAAACAATAACTATTATTTAGCCTGCTGTTAGGAAGGGAAGTGACTGTATTGTTGAGAAAGAGAGTGAAATTTTAGCCGAGGTGGGTTAAGCCCATCATTATATATGCCTATATGTACCTTTCATGTTAAGCTCACTGGTACACAAGTTCAGGCAAAGGTTTTAGGTGGAACTTCGGTTTTGACAGATTAAGAAAGTTTTGATGTTATTATTTTCAACTTAACTTCGTGGCGCTAGAAACTTTTTTTAAGTTATTCTTTTTATTCCAGAAAACATGTAATATGATCATTCCAACTTAATTGTTATTGACATATACGCAGAGAAACTTCAAGACATTGATCGACAATACTAAGTAGTGGAATGGTGTCCAACCTACTTAAAACAAGTGGTTTGATAAACATGAATTTAGATTTGTCTAAGTTAACCGATAGTTTGTTACAACAGAACCAGTCATACAGTTGTTAGAGTTCATTATTTATTAGTCTAGTTAGTTCATTAGGATCATTCGAAGATACATAAACACTTGTGTCGTCCGCAAATAGTATAACAGATAGCGAGTCATGGGCCAAATATAAATCATTTATATAGATTAGGAATAATATAGGACCAAGGATGGACCCTTGTGGAACTCCGCGAGATATTTTACGAGGAGAAGAAAGATGTCCATTAAATGACGTACACTGTTCTCTGTTTGTTACATAACTGCGAAATCATGAGAAACTGTAGTCTACAAAACCATAGAATTGAAGTTTAGCAAGTAGTATCTCATGGTTGTTTGTGTCAAATGCTTTTGACAGGTTTTAAAAATGTTACCAGACTATATCTGTGGTCTTCTTTGGCTCGAATTAAGTCTTCATATAAAGTAAAAATTGCGAACAGAGATGAATGATTTTTTCGAAACCCAAACTGATTAGCACAAAGAATACACAAATCTTCCAGGCATTCAACAATTTGATCAGTGGCGATTTTTTCCATTATTTTGCTTTAGCATGGCAAAGTGGATATTGGTCTATATTTTAAATTTGTTGTTTATTGATAGATTTGAATATAGGAATTATTTTTTGCTTTCCTTAGCTCATAGGTCCATGGCCTAAATTAAATGACATGGTAATGATATGACATAGTGGTTTAGATATGTAATTATAAACTATTTTAACAAGTGACATTTAAATTCCATCGAGGACCGCGGATACGTTTATGTATCTTGAATCTGTTTCTCAACTTCGAATTCGGTTGTTGAATGCAATTTAAAGTTGTTTGTACCGTGAGAGGATTGGTTTAGAAAATCTTTGAAGTCTTTATTAACCGGTGGAATTTTAGTACCTAACATTTCTGCAACAGTACAGAAGTATTCAATGAAGTTTTCCGAGGTTATTGAGGGATCAGTCGTTTTTTGATTTTTTGTTTAGTAAGACATTAATAGTTTTCAAAGTCTATCGTATATCGTTGTTATGTTGATTTATTTTATCATGGAAATATTCCCTACGAGCAATTCTAAGTAGATGATTTAATTTATTCGGTATTGCCGATACTGTTTTCGTATTAATGCATTAATCTATTTTAAGTTGAAGCCTATAGGCCTACAATATATTCTTTTCTTGTATCGATAAGACACCGATGGTTTAGTAATTTTTGGTTTAAAAGTGGTTTCAGAAACCATGGGGAATCAGTCGTCATATGCATGCAGAGACTTAGCTGAGAAAAAAATTATAAAAGCAATATCCACGTCATTTGTAACTGATAAAGTATCACCAAGTCTATACTAGCTACCATTTGGATACATGTATGTTTTTTTTTTGTTTCATTAATCTTACTCGTTACTTGTTCGTTATAAATACTTTCCTATCATGAAATATCCTTTGTTTTAGTGCAAACTATATATTGGAAGTGTGTCCAATTGATCTACAAAATGACATACCGTGATGAAATGTTTTATCGGTTCAATTTTGACAGATATATATACATAACATTTCCCTTTTCCAAGCCTTGCACTATTTAACCATATGGTCTGCTTCCGCGAATTAAATTTGATAATATAACATGAAACTGCACCTATCCACCTTTTCCCGTTCAATGTTCTAACAACATGATACTCTAGCGTACAGTGGTGCTTTCCTTGAGTTCTACATTTTTACGTCACTGTTTTCTTGAGTTTACAATCGTGATATTGTTGAGTTGACAGTTGTGTTTTTCTTGGTTTAGAAGTCGTACTGCCATTGTGATGGTTGTGGTCCTTACCTTAAGCTGTAAGTCATACTGTCCTTACCTTAAGCTGTAAGTTATGCTGTCCTTACCTTAAGCTGTAAATCATGCTTTCCTTACCTTAAGCTGTAAGTCATGCTTTCCTGGGCTGTCCGAAGTATGGTACCAATGCTTTTATGTTAAACTTTAGCAGACAAAGCTTTGTTTTGGAGGCCAGTGTCATTGTCATAAGTTACAGATATATGTATTGGGTGTCATTTTTAATTTGTAATTTACGTGATGCTTAAAACGAAGGATCGATCTAAATTTCCTGTTTGTCCTACAATGTGCTGATACTTTTTGGAAACCATTTTGTTTGTTTGTTTGTTTGTTAGGTTAGGAAACCATTTTGTCTTTGCGGCCGTGGCTTTATAGTGGTTATCCTACCTGGATGTACCGTCCACGAGTTCGAGTCTGCCTGTCGATCAGCAGGTATACGAGTGTCACACGATGTGGCTCGGCAATCGCGGGCTGGTTTTTACTTGATTTACTCTCGGGTTTCCACTTTTTTTAAGCAAAGAACAGTGTAAAGTGGACAATCCATCGTCATATAAGGGAAAAACGCTAAACCCTGATCAAACACAAACAAATATATCTTCGAAATAAATTTTTTTCTTAAAGACAAATTCGGTAACTCTTGGAATCCGTTGTTACCTAATTAGCCTGCCACACAACGTGTTATTATGGTAATTCCACCGCAATATATCACAAAACCTCATAAGGAATCCCCTATACCATTAACAAATCAACATTATTAGACAAAGACCACTTACCTCTCACCTTTGGCTGTTTCAGTTGTAAAACTGCACGACGATTTTAATGGCCAAATGTGAGGAAAAAAAGCGAGCCAGGAACAACTGCTAAAAAGAAATGTACATAAATAAGGATTTCCCAAAAACCTCGATAACAACTCAACAAATCTATTAACTACTCTACCACACAAGCTGAATTGGGCTCCTATTGTACGATGGTAATTGGACACCTCATGACAGAAGAATAATCTACATTACTACACGAAATTCGGTAAAGAAATACCGATGTTAAGTAGTCATAGTTATCAGAAAAAGTTTATGTATGGAACGCCAGATTCCATTGTTGTTTGACAAAGTTATTTCGGATGATTGATTACACACTGATCCGTCCACTGGTTTGGGTCAGACCTATCAACACGGTGATGGGAATAGAACGACACTTGTCCATCTCTCTAATCACAAAGATGTTATTTTATTTCCACACTTCGCTTAAGTCTACGGGAAAGAGTGATTAACCGATGAAAATCTTGACAGTCTCAGTTATCCAATCTACGGTCGTCATTGTATTACGTTATCTGAATACAAATAGGGTGTCACTGACCACTGCCGTCATTGCATTACCACTGTGACCATCATAGATCTTATACAAACCCTGTGTAATCTAAAGTAGATCTGTTATCAATAGACCAAGCAATCAGATAATATTTAGGAGGTCATATTTTTGTAACACTGCGTGTAAAAAGATTTGTAACAACTCCCTAAAAGGATAGGAAATACAGGATTGACAGAACGTTTCCGTTTATCGATCATACCATAACAGCGTACATACAGAACTATACAATTGTTACACAGCAAAAACATCAAACAATGAAACATTTGAAAATGCATTTGAATCTACCAACATGACAAGTAAAATAACATGCGGTAACTAACCAATATTACACTTGGAACTCCGCATGTTGTTGGTGTACAGCAGGGATAAAAGGAGAACTTAACTTGTTTTACAACTGTTCAGTCTTTTGGCATGTACACTTCGTTCATGATTAAGATGGATTTGACACATGGAATACTCCGTGTGTCATTGTATGATTTAGAATCTCTTAGTGTAACAGAATGTGTGGGAGAATCCAATCAAATTTATACCATTGCGCCCAACATTTTTATTCGGTGTCAATTATCTCTTCTTTTTTTTTTGCCTGTAGTATTTGTGTCAATTCTGAGGTATTTTAATTCTAAATTCTATATTGCAAACCTTCACCAAAATCATATTTATTTAAAACATTACGAAACGAAAATAGCCTTGGAATTGGTGTTATTTTCGCCACACAAGTATTTCAATCTAACACATTTTTATCAAATAAAATGGTCTTTGTTATTTATTTTTTTAACATTTTCAATTCGTATTTAACACTCTAAATAAAATGGTCACCTACACAGTTCCTAATATTTTGTAGCATTCATTGTTGAAATATTGACATTTAAAAGTTGCTTTAAAAATCGTATTTGAACGTGTTATCTTGACCCCCTCCGCGAAGTGCCCGCACTTCACATCCCTCGACGACGACGACGACGCCAGCAAATGAATCTCATTTCACATGCTAATTGAACGTTAAAATCGCATTAAAAACTATTAAATAAAACTATAGGAACCTTCAAACCTTTGCCAGATTGATGTTTTGTGAGTTTTTTGGAATTTACCATTTGACCACTACACTCCTAAACATAGGCGTAAGGGACGTGGGGACGCTGTAATATGTCTGCAATATGATCATTGGCGTACAGACCCTACGCTATTTTTTTCGGGCAAAAGTCTGGCAAATTAAGATATTTTTCGGGCAAAATATCATCACAAACGTCAATATGAAGAACTGTTATTGTTTATTTGTTGTTTTCTTTGACCTGATTATATATAAACCAACAACAATTATGTATTTCCAACTGTAATTCTGTGAAGCCGTAAAATGTCTGGAATGTGATCATAGGCGTAGGGCATTTTATTATTTGAGATATTTTTCGGGAAAAACATCACACACAAATGTGACATCATTACATAGAACTGACACTGTTTATTATTTCTCGGCATAAATAAGGATTTACTTATCGTAGATCATGAAATGTACAAAAAAATCTAAGGATGATCAGGAAAATTTACATTTACAGCCAGTACCGGTATCTGGGATCGTTTCATGTTTTCACCAGAATGACAGTATAAAGTTTCTTCTACGCTTCGCACGAAAATACTTCGTGCCATTCCAGCAACATCTTGTTTGTCAGAACGTCAATTTGGATGTTTTAATAAACTTCCAGGCATATTATTGGGATAGGAAAACAAAAAAACCATGGCTTATCTTTGATTGATTCTGTTACTTTTGTTCTAATGGATATTATGGCGGGGTATTTTTTCGACAGTTTAAAGGTAAATAGTTTAGATATGAACAGCTAAATAACGCAATTTGATGATTTCATTCGCCGTCACCCACACGTACAGAGGTCAAAAATGTCTTGCTGAATTGAGTTTGGCGGCTTTGGGTCACAAAAACGTACTCCTGAACTGCGATTTAACGGATTTGAGTGACATAAACATTGACTGGAATGTGATTGACCGATTGAGTGACATGAACGTCCGACTGACCTGCGCACATTCGGGGCTCAAAAAAAAAAGGAAGAAAAAAAGAAAGAAAAACAAATATATATCTATAACAATGCTGTATGCAATTGTGAGAATAGAACGACAAGATGGTTATCAATTTTTTTCAGATATTCGTTGTTTATATCGCCTTTGAAATTAAAATTATAAATTTGTGTAGATGTATATTATCGATATATGTTATCACTATACTTTTATATGTAATAGTCCATAATCTATTGTTCTTGATATAAAATGAACTAAAGGTGTACAATTCTAAGATTTTATCAATATTGTGACCGATGAGACCGATGTGACCAAGTTTACAAACCAGCCACACTAAAATAAAAAAATAAAAAAAATAAAATGTCATTCATATTTTTAAACTTATAACTATTTCGTTAATTAACAACTACAATTGTAAATACCCCCTGTACATGTTCCTTTGTGTTTATATACTGTTGTGAATTTATATAGGATGGGAAACAATATGAGCTGTGCTCACTGTTTTCTTCAAAGATCCAAATAAAATCATATATAAAAAAAGAAAAACAAATCCAAGCATCATGCACAAAAAGTATAAATCTAGCTGGCTGAATGGAATGGAAACAATGTACTTGTAAGGTCTGGAGTTGTGCGCCATAGTTTTACAGTAAATGACTGGAAAGTTTGGCATAGCAATATTTCAAACTCGACATTGTGGTGCAAGTAGACAGGCCTGCAACGGACTGCAATTGTATCATTACACTGTTAAAGAGATTTTTAAAAAACTGTAAAATATCATCTACATACATACATACAGGCCAATCCAAAACTCGTGATGTACATATAGAAATGATTTTGGTTTTGACAATCTTACTTCGTAACTTTGGTCAGAAACTTTCACATCATAAAATACTCATGTGGCTAATCAGGACAACGATTTTTAAAAAAAATGAATAATAAAATATTAATCTTATCAGCGTTCTCGCCCAGAATATATTGCCACTCCGTCTTTCCCCATTCTCAGTGATCCCTGGGCCTAGGTGGGCCCACGCCCTTTTGTTGAGCATTGATGTTTTTAATTTTGAATGGCTACCACAAATATAAGTTTTGTAGCTAATAGACTCGACAGTTTTTATAGTTTTGCCAAAATAAGCGGCAGTTCTGCCTCCAAGATTCAGTAGCAATCTCTTCAATATAATTGTATTATTCTCTGAAATGTCATATTAACACTGTTCGAAGAACTTCAAAACTTCCAAAAGTGCCTAGATATAAAATTCGAATTCTTTGGTAGTTATTATTTGAATCAATGCTAGCACCGACTTGATGACGTATTAATATAGAATTCATGCACATCTTTGCCGTATCAGACTGACTGATGTGACTCTTTTACACTCCACAATACTTGTGGCTCATGACGTTGTTGCCTTTTTGTCTTTTAAAATTGCAAGAATTAATATCGATCAATCAAAATGACGAAATTAATTTCACTACCAAAATTCGCTGAGATTGCCTCTACAGACTTCCTCATTCTCGGAGCTTCCGGGGCCTGAAACTCTCGCCTATAAAGATACGATAGTCTAGCTCCCCCTCCCTTTATACAATCCTAAATCCGCAACTATTAGCTGTGATCTACGGTTAAACACGGAACTGATGAGGCTATGTGTGCTTTCACTCGTCTCCATTAATTACTGTGTAGATCTGTCTAGCGGTACGTACTATACATATATGAATCCCGGTGGAGGCAAGCAAATTTTTCTCACTTCATTAATTCAAAATATATATTTATTGATGATAACTTATTTTCGGGAAAACAATAGTCTGCCCCTCTATAAATACACCCTCCCCTAAGCCTATGTATGGACATCAGCTAAGAGGGATTACTTTGTATAAAAAATAAATATAAGTCATAGAAAGAATGATAAATAAAAATAAAATCTGGAAATATTTTCGCTATTTATTTTTCAACATGTATACACAGAAAAATTTCCAAATACTTTCATAGTTAGACTGGAAAGCTCATAATAGACAGTTTCCTTAATACCTAGTGTATAGTGTTTATACATTAGTGTATATCTAATTCCGTTCATATAAATTGAAATGTTGACATATATATATTTTGAATAAATGAAGAGAGAAAAATTTGCTTGCCTCCACCGGGAATCGAACCCGGGACCTTGGGT
>JAQQZZ010121957.1:0-14502 GCA_030265115.1 Mopalia vespertina
CAAATAACTCGACCAGTGCGAATTATTAACCCCCCCCCCCCCCCTCTCCCCCCTAGCCAGTTCACTTAGAAAGTCTTGGCCACTTGACGTGCGTGTATGTGTGGATGTAACTGCAGCCACTCGCGCCATTTTGGAATTGCCGTTGACAAGAACGCTTGATAGGAAAAGACGAAGTAAGTTTGCCAAATTAACAGGTATTTTTTTTTATCAACTGTAGGTAACTGCTTACCTACAGTTCATTGATAGCGCGTTTAGAGCTAATGCCTTGTGTCCTACATCTGAGTGTATAAGTCAGCTCTGGTGTGTCAAGACGGCCTTTGTTAATTACTGTTCAGTTAACGACAAAAGCTCTGAATTTGGCTTCTTCATAGCCGACTCATTTAGCTCACAAGTTTGAAACTTTTTTTCTATTTGAGACAACCGAAACGTTGAGCTGAATATCTGTAATTTCAAAATCCAATATACCGCTATGTTCAATACTTTTTGATACATTTATCATAAACTACTGAATTCTGTCAGTTTTTCCTGACATCAAAGCGGACCATTCAACTCAAAACAAAACCTTAATCAAACTTAAAATTCCACCCCGTATTTTCTTTGATGCAATATTGGCAAAAACAACCCCAACACAAACAACAACCCACTCATGGGATGCTTTTTTGATCTCGTTTGAATCGGTTTGAGGGAAAGCTGTATATAAGATTAAACGATTTAAGGCTTTCTTTTATCGTAAAGCATTAACACTACGTCTAAGCTCATGTAAACTACCCCAGTGATATTCAGAGCTCCAGGGTTGATTTTTATCGAGGGTTTTCCGCAAATGATACCAGTAAGTACTTCAGACAACATATAAGTACTTCAAACAACATATAAGTACTTCAGACAACATATAAATACTTCAGACAACATATAAGTACTTCAGACAACATATCAGTACTCCAAACAACATATTAGTACTTCAAACAACATATAAATACTTCAAACACGTTTAAGTACTTCAGACAACATATAAGTACTTCATACAACATATAAGTACTTCAAACAACATATAAGTACTTCAGACAACATATCAGTACTTCAGACAACATATCAGTACTTCAAACAACATATAAGTACTTCAAACAACATATAATTACTTCAAACACGTTTAAGTACTTCAGACAACATATAAGTACTTCATACAACATATAAGTACTTCAGACAACATATAAGTACTTCAGACAACATATATGTACTTCAGACAACATATCATTACTTCAGACAACATATAAGTACTTCATAGCTGGAAGTGAACCATTACCAAAACAACAACCTGTATGAGGTTTGGGAAGCGAAATAATTTAAACAGCAATAGCCAGTACAATCACATGTTAAATAAATCAACTATAATGATGTAACGCATTAATCTGTTTCCTGTATTAATATTTGTCGGTCTCAATTATCTTTATATTGATGTGTGTGTGATCATTATAAACTATGTACATACAGTCGCGAAAGTAGATTGGCCAGATACCCCGGTCCTATACCCCATTGTTTGTATTTGTATGGGGATTGTGAGGACATTGTATAGGGTTCATTTTGATATTGTCTGGTTATGGTGCAATCAATTTTAACTATCTTTGTTAGAATCACATCCCGACGGATAGTTCCTCCACTAGATCGTGTTTTGGGTCGGGTGATGGCCGTTTCTGTGTGGTCGAAGCTGTTAGTGCTCTCTCCTCTGGGAGTCGCGCTTTAACAAAACCAAACTGTGGGTTAATAGCTGATCTGAAGCGATTAGGTCATAAACACGGCTGTATCTTTTGCGCGAGGTGAAGCTCGTTTTCCGCCAAACAATACGGGAGATGAATAAAGCTAAGTAAACACGACGGTCCCGTTTATCTGGCCACTAAAGCGGTGTCATGAAGAGCGATGATTATAATTATATTGCTTGTTCTATCGAGTCAGTCTGATACATTCAATGCCACTGGAAATCATTCAGCATCTCGCTCCCGTCGGTTCAAATTGTTCTATAGATTAATCTGTAGTGATCGCTATGGGTGATTTGTGGTATAATCGTGAACTGATGGCGTCTCATTTATGACAAACAGTTATTATGATTTTTTAAATTGTTATAGGCTTAGTTTTCTTAATCGGTAATAATAAGTATTGCTCTCTTATATTTTCTTGTTTTCGCAATAACTTTTCAATTGGAACCCAGGTAAAAGGACTAAACAAAAATAATTCCATTTGTTTTCCAAAATAACCAACCAAGCACCCAGTTTGCTAGTCTACTTACATGAATGTCAAAATGTTGTACCTAAAATGTCTACTTCTCTCTCACAAAGACCCAGTATACAAGAGAAACAAAACTCTAAAGGGCCTACTGGTTAAGGCTAAACTTCCCTCTGTATCAGACAGGTTGTAACACTCATTCTCTTTAACAGACATATTCATTGATTAATCTCTATATCTCAGAAATACCCATTTGTAGGCTGATTTATTCCTAACCCATGCCGAATATCTTGTTGGCTACATTTTTAACAATACTTTGTACACCATATTGATAGTCATTACCCTCTCTTGAGATGTCTGTCGGTTACTCTTAACACAACTCGAGATTACGGTTTGTCTCTGGGAGTTTATCTAGAGCATAAGATGATTCATCGATTTTAATTTATCTACATCCCTGTGTCAGGTCAGTGGGATTGCTTTTTAGGAATATAACATTTTTGTTTCCGCTCTCCATTATTTCGTACAAGATTGGGCTGTTTCCCAGCATTCATATTTTGTCATTTTAAAATAAAAATTGATTACTTATAGTGTATGGTCAAGCAGAATTCTCACTTTAAATACGTCAAGCAGTTACTTTTCAATTGCACAATACCATTTCTTAAATGTATTTGTATGACTTAACTAACTTGAATTTGAACGAGCCAAGGGCATTTTGTTGTAGTTTAAAAGCGTCTTTAAACTCTTGAAATTTTGACCAATAAAGTTCCAACCATCTAAGAGAACAGAAGACAAAACAGCTTACGTTATTTCCCATTTATTCAATTAGTCGATATATCAACTTATAATAGAGGATCATACTTTGAATCTATGGATGCAGCTGTTTCAGTATGTACGTATTTTAGCTGTTAGCAACAAATGCCACAATAAGATAAGGTGAGATTTGGTACTCATGGTTAGCGACCCTAATGCAATATGTCCACTGCAACAATGGTTAATTTACACTCATTTATATCGTTGATAGAAGGTATATAATTCTCTGTGTCTCTCTGTATGAAATATACATAGTTCTTTGTTCTCCTTTAGAGAACTTGATAATATATTTTTGTTTCTATTGACTAGGCTACATGGTTTTATTATTGATTATGCGGCGATCCCTAGTCGCTCTCTGTATGCTGTGGACTTGTTTACAGGTCTATTCGTGTCACTCGTTAGTATTTGTTCCCTTAGTAAGCATTGTTCTGTCTTGGTTATATAAATGTGTGTAAACGGTTACTAATGACTTCATAACTAATACTTTACACACCTCCTTTGTTCGCGGCTTTCTCCATTAAAAGAGAAGAAACAAAAAAGGTCACAGTTCAAATTTATACGCTATAGGCCTACTAAGTTAACAAAACAGCTATTATGTTTATGTGAGATTTCTCGTCTTCTACTAAAAGCTATACCGTGAGGCTATGTGGGCTCAGTCGGTAAGAACTCTGGCCATACTACACTCTCAGACCGTGGCACGCAAATTCGGCTATGACTTTCCTTTTGTTTTATTTTATTTTAAGTCCAATATTTGGATTATTTTATTACAATTTGTTGGCATTTTAATGTATTGCAATTTGCAATATAATACGGAGTAAATACATCCAACGCAACATATAACCTTTTCCTACGAAGATCACTGAAGGTTTATGTGATATGTGTAAGCCACTATACTGTATCAACAGGTCTGCGACCACAATCCACCACACGTTAGGATTCTTTGTTTTCCATAACAATAGTACAGTCGTTAACAGCTGCGTTGGTTATATAATGAACAATTACAAAAACACACTGTTTGTCCCCCAGCATAACATCAGACGGATAAGCACATTATTAACCGCGGGGCCTGTAGGCTTTTTCGATTGAGTTCTACTCGCTGCAGCAATGATCCACAAAATACACCTTCCATATAGTCGCTTAATGTGACACCCTGCTACTGTCCAGTTTTGTTTTGTGCCCCATTACCCCCATGAGTTTACACTCCGAATAGTCGATACTTTTTACAAACGTTTATTGGGTATATATCGGAATACACAATTGAGAGTTTTGTTTTGTTTTCTTACTTGCCTTGGCGTACACCATTCAGTATAATGGACCCACCAAAAGTCACATAACCAGCCACTAACCATTTACAGTAACGTCATTCGTTTAAACTATGTATTGGAATTTGGTGTAATAGCGTGGCAGCATTAAGTGCACTTACGTGAGACAATATTATCCCTACGCAGTACGCTTTAGTGCTGCATTGGTCCACTCTTCAAAAATCATTTTATAATTGAAATATTACTTGAAGATATTGTAATAGTAAAACGATTCAGATTTCTGCATCCAAATAGTTCTTGGGAGTATAGATAGTCGTATTCTTTACACTCTAGACAGACAAAAAAAAAATAGTCGGTTACTGTCATAGGCTGCTAAGATCGTGTTATGCTCGGTGCCCCCATGATAAACAAAATCCCCAATTCGGGTCGGGTACAGTAAAGGGCTGCTGCGTTCGAGTACAAATTGATACCCCAACAATCTACAAATCCATTATCCAAAAAGTCGGTCACTGTAATAAGATGCTTGGATCGAGTTATGCTTGATGCCCCCATGATCCACAAAAACCATAATACAAAGAGTCGGCCCCTATAATAGGCTCTTACGATCGAGTTATGCTCGATGCCCCCATGATCCACAAAAACCATAATACAAAGAGTCGGCCCCTATAATAGGCTCCACAAAAACCATAATACAAAGTCGGGTGCTGGTATAGGCTGTTATATGCTTGGTGCCCCCATGATTCACAAAATCCACAATCCAAAAGGTCACGTGCTGTAATAGGTTCTTACGATCGAGTCGCGTGCTGTAATAGGTTCTTATGATCGAGTTAGACTCGATGTCCCCATGATCCACAAAATCTATAATCCAGAGAATCGAGTGCTGTAATAGACTCTTACGATCGAGTTATGCTCGATGCCTCCATGATCCACAAAATCCATAATCCAAAGAGTCGGCCACTATAATAGTCTCTTACGATCGAGTTATGCCCGTTGCCCCCATGATCCACAAAATCCATAATACAAAGAGTCGAGTGCTGTAATAGGCTCTTACGATCGAGTTATGCTCGATGCCCCCATGATCCACAAAATCCATAATCCAAAGTCGGCCACTATAATAGTCTCTTACGATCGAGTTATGCCGTTGCCCCCATGATCCACAAAATCCATAATCCAAAGAGTCGAGTGCTGTAATAGGCTCTTACGATCGAGTTATGCTCGTTGCCCCCATGTTCCACAAAATCCATAATCCAAAGAGTCGAGTGCCGTAATAGTCTCTTACGATCGAGTTATGCTCGTTGCCCCCACGATCCACAAAATCCATAATCCAAAGAGTCGGCCACTGTAATAGGCTGTTACGATCGAGTTATGCTCGATGTTCCCATGATCCACAAAATACACAATCCAAAGAGTGGGTCACTGTTATAGGCTCTTACGATCCATTTGTATTTTGTGTTGCCATGAGCCACAAAATCCATAATGCACAGAATCGGTTACTATAATTGACTGTTACGATCGACTTGTTGTCTGTGTTGTCATTTTCCACAAAATCAAGGTATAGTATCCAATCAAAAACATTGGACCGTACATCACTGCATGGACTGTTCGCCATGAATCTCCATCGACAAATCATCTGGGATTTACAAACAGGAATAAAGAGCATATACATAGTGTAAGTTGTGAGTTAGAAGTTTGAAGACAGAAATGGAGAAATACTTATCTCAACATTTCGATTTATTTTATTGAACAGTTATAGGCTGTTTCTGTCCTTGTGAATCAAACAAAAATGATGCCCCGTTAAATAAGATCCAATCTATGCTCTTATAGCCTTTTAGTTCGCGAAGTATTACGACCAAACAAATATTTAAACGCAATTTTTTAAAAATATCTACTTAATAGTGTTGAACATCTGACTGATAGGGGTTGAATATTAAAGACTAGTTACAACACATGTACATTTACACTGGCGGAATATTAATTTTCTCACAGCTAAAAAACTTCGCATGGAGCCTATAGAGACAACTACACTATAGCCGATATACAATAAACATTTTATTGATGCCAATTTCCCTCAATTATAAATCAGTGACCCTGACAGGATAGTGGCCAATCGATTATCGAACGTCTGTGAAAACAATCAAGTCAAATGTTGTAGCATTGTATACGAAAAAACGAAAATGTCCAGTTTTATTTTATTTTTGTTGCTTTTTGGGGTTTTTTTAGAACGAAATTTATATTTGTTATATCAACAGAACAGTTTTATAATTTTTCCTTGTTTTTTTTTTATTTTTTTATTTTTTTTGCGAGGAAGATGATCGTAAAATCTGAGAAGAAATTTTGAATACCGATGTGTGGACGTTTATAAGTGTCTTGTTATAGAGCTACTTTCGTTTTATAATCATATGAAGATAATATAACGCCATTTAGCTGCTGCCTCCGTACAGTTGCTTGTCTTTAGAAAGGATTTGGAGAATATTTTTGCATGTAGACAATGTGATCTATAGTTATACACCGTGAAGCACGGATATGTGGCATGTGCAATTCGGATACCATTCTACCAAATAATAATTTTAAGCATTGTGTAACTACATTTTATGGTTTTCTTCTCTGCAATGTTAATTATCACTGAGTATTATTAAAATTACCCTTCTTTAAACACCATATGTACCAACTGATGGTCCTCTCATATTGGACCTAGTAAATAATGGATATCAAGCCGCAAAAATCTAAAATCTCCAGAAGAACAACCGTGCGCCAATGCCGCCACACCTCGTAACACTGATTACACCGTTATACAACATCAAACAGCTATTGTTGTCAAGGTTAACGTTTGTCTTAGGCCTTACATTAACAGAATGTCCGGAACGACATCACATTGTCTTCTACTATTAATATGCTTCTCTGCCCTTTGCTATATACAATTAATATGATCACATCTTAGAAATGACCCTGGTAAATATATAATGAGTATGTGGCATTGGGGTCGATCCACCTGTACAGTTTTCGTTATTTATAATAAGGTACCATCATATTCAATACATTTCTGTATCGACAAGGTTATTATGATTTGTATTTACTGACGAAGGTCAGACATGGTTGATGCCTGAAACAAGCCAACTATTATAATGCAGCACTATAATCAGTCCATCAGTCAGTCAGTCTTTGCTTGAACGGCAGAATTGGTCAAATCTTATGATGAAAAGCTACAAACAGTATTTTCTGTATAGTACTATCTTAGAATTCGACATCAGTGAATGCTTGTCATCTGTACACAGTCAATCAATCAGCCAATCAATCAATCAAATAATCAATCAGCCTCCCACTGCCGACAACCGGCTTTCGGTTGACGGTAAACGATTTCAGAAACAAGCTGTGCCGGTCAAAAAAGCTAACTTGATCCGAATCGTCCACAATGTTGCGGAAGGTGGGAAATATGAGGAGCAGATAGAGAGTGCTGCAGCGGATACTATACGTTTCCTATTTTATCTATAGAAATTTCCATTTTATTGTGTTTTTATGTTATGAATGAGAATCGAGTGAGCATTATTTCTTTTTCAATAATTTTATTTTTAATTACTTTCGGATTTTGAATGGCCTTTGTTGTGTCGGGGTTTTGTTTGCTTTATGTTCTCATACATACTACAAGTTCGGCTTAAATTACATTTACAAAATTGATAATATCTATGGAAATATCATAGATATATACCGTTAAATCGACAAATAAGGAGATCTTAAGTTTATTGTGACGAGTTTCTGAGACGATAAGATCGAAAAGTCTATCGAAGAAATCTCAGGAACAAAATCGCTTACTAATAGCTTGGTTTGGCGTTAAAGAGTGTCCAGGCTGTGGTTTGGTTTGACAAATTTAGCCGCTAGCGTTGATAAACCGACAACCATTTAATTACTGAACAAGATAAGGCTTTGATAAACTGCTAACACTCACGATGATCCGCGAGAAATTATATTGGAACGACAGCGGAGCCGCAAGCTATACAAGCTTCTGATCGCGACTGTAGTTCAAAGCATGTCCTGGCTGGCTCGATCAGCTGTGTGGGTGTGGCTGGAGATGTTGGGAATGACTGACAGATTGTATGAGCGAATGGAAGACTTTATAATTTCGTGAATGGAACACCAATGGGAAGGCTCGCTGCGCCCTCCCCGATGAACTGTCCGAATTCATTCTTCTCATTGGTTCTTATCTTCTTGAATTACATCACTTATACGCTACGATACAATACCGCGCCTGTGTTAGTATATAAAAGTAGTAAAGAGCTGACCCGCCTTCTTCTTTAACGAAAGTGTGAACTAGCTGTGGAGTGTATGAGAAAGAGTTGGAGTGTGTGATAAAGGCCGAAGTCCCCGGTCCTAGTGTCATTTTACGCTGAGCATTCAAAGGTGGCACATACAACTTAACACTGCTTAGCCTGGCTCTGTGTTTGTATATACCACCTGAATAGACTGACAAATAATTGCGGTAGACAGTGTTGTTTTTACTCTGTGTATACAAATGCACAGTTACGTTCAACGTTAACCTGATATACAACAGTACATCTATAGGACATTCTGTGAAAAGACACTTTACAGGAATTTCGGCATGATGCAGCATTTCGGACCATTTACTGCGGGGGAGTCCCTGGCGAGTCCAGGTGATTCCAAAATGATCAAGTCTCAAGCTGAACATGTGAAAAGACCAATGAATGCATTTATGGTATGGTCCCGGGGCCAGAGGAGAAAAATGGCACAGGATAACCCGAAAATGCATAACTCCGAAATCAGTAAAAGGCTAGGCGCAGAATGGAAACTGTTAACAGAAGAAGAAAAAAGACCTTTTATTGATGAGGCGAAACGTTTACGAGCTCTTCACATGAAGGAGCATCCAGACTATAAATACAGACCTAGACGGAAACCCAAATCGCTTTTGAAAAAGGACAAATACGCATTTCCAATACCAGTTATTCCAGGTATGAGCCACGGCCTCGCGGGTTTGCCAGCTGGTTTTGGTATTCCTACATCACAAGCGGACACAATGTTTTCTAACTTAAATGGAATTAGTTTAGCAGAAAAAGCCCGGGCATTTTTACCTCCAGTCTCCTCGCATTCTTTGTATGGACATTTAGAAGCTGCCGGTAAGTTAGATGCGACATCCTTGTCACTTCGTCCCCCGGATTTGTCCAGTGCTCTTTATTCCCCTTACGCCGCAGCTGCCGCGGCCTCTCATTCAGGACTTAGTTCGTTTCCCCCTGCCGCTCACTCCCACAGTGGGCTGCCCGGCGGACAGTATCTTGTCCCGTGCTGTCCACCCGCCTATATGCCATCACAGGACCTTCACCGGCCAGTAGCTTACGTTCTTGTTAAACCTGAGGACCACTACAGACATTCTGTATTATAAAACTACTTTAGGTCAATTATATGAATCGTACTGTATGTAAATATATTTAGGAAAACAGTTCACTCAACAGACGGATGGACTTGAACTATATTCTTTGTCCTGAAAATGTATATATTGAACGACAAACGGATGAAAACTTCATAATCCAAGATCAGAAATTCAGGGCAGTTTATTGTGCAATTTGTTTCTCGTCAGACATTTTGAACTAATTGTTCTAAACGTTTCACCTCGTGGACTGGTGACCAGGGTTGAAGCTTGAGAAATTTGAACAACTTCACAGCCTGTGGTGAGCTTCTCGGAGTTTTGTGAAAAGAAAACGTGTGTTTTTTTGTCATAGTTTAACACTAGTGCTTTTCTTTGCTGAGTACTATTATTTGGGAGTAGAAACTTTACTGTAGTGCTATGCGATTTGGACTAACACTGTCGTCTGTGTATGTTTATGGTTTCAGAAGTGTACAGGCAAAACTATCTCACTGCCTTACACTTCGGTTAGGGTACCGGTCTGTACGACTCTGCCAGGAGTCAGTGGTGCATCTGCCCGGGAAATTGCAGCTCACTTGGCGACCATGCTCCGAGCCCCTAAGCGAGCGCACGCCCTTTCTTCCATAAACCTTACCGGGGAAAACGATACCTCACCCGTGAGTTACGTCTAGTTATGGACTTCAAATGAACAATTGTGTACGCATGTGACTTTGTATCTCGTGAGTAAGTAACTGTAAACACTGTATACTGGTTTAGCGACTACTTTATGTACGTTTGAACCTTAAGCAATTAAGTGATCTCAAATATGTGAAACATGAATACACTCGTCAACTGCATAATTTACATATTAACTTCCGGTTTGAAATATAGTCCTCTTTACAAAATAGTACGCATGTTTATACACTTGTGTATTTATTATGCTTCGCTGTGCTTTTACTTCAATTTCTATAGGTCATAATGACTGATTGTTAGGTAATTAGCTTATGTATTATTTTTCTCCGTCAATAACATTGCCAAGTTTTCAGTTTGAAATTTAAAATTCCCCAACTTTTGTTTGCATAATTTTAGTGAAGGAGATATTTGAATTTCTTTTAAATATGGCAATATTCCTAGCAACAAATCGTTCTTGTTAAAAGTTGATTTTCTATAGAAGTGCTAAATCCTAAACAAAGAATAGTTTTATGTACGCAAGACAAGTTTTGTTATAATTGTAACGAAATTCTAAATGTTAAACATGTTCGTATATTTATTTTATTGTTATGACTGAGTCAATTGTCATTTTTTTTTAAATTTGCATATCAATTGAAAAGTCCCTTTTTTAAAATCATCTTGATGTCTTTGTGCATAATTTGTTTGAAGTCCACATAGTTAATAGCGCTTTACAGACCATCAGGTTTTTAAAAAAATATAATTTACGTATTTTGTGTTCCTGTTATATTTTGGGATTTGAATTTACATTTTGCGTATTGTTGGAATAATATTTGACTAACATAATTTTTTTTCACAGAATTCATACTTTGTGTAGTATATAAATATATACAGTGATCTAATGTGTTGATTACGAAATCCATAAAAAAAATCTTGAAATTGCAGAATAATAAAAAATGTTATATATAGTGTTCAATGAATTTAGAGTGTTCATGTTTTCATGTTATAGTTTACAGTTAATATATATTTGCCCAACAACGGGTTTGGCGCCAAGGGAGATTTGGGAACAAAAAACGATTCTTAAATCGAATAAGCCGACCAGTGACTTAACATAAGCATGAAGCAACAAATAAGCTTTAAGAGGATGTCTTTCGTTCCAACACTATACTGGGGCATGTTTTAGTGAACTCCATATTGATATCCTATATATTTGATCTCCTAAATTAAAGCACGTGTCAGATGTTCATATTTCGTGAAAGCTTGTATCTTGCGTTCAATCAACAAACGGACGAACTGTAAATTAACAAATATACAGTAATATTTACATCAGTGGCATTTATTCTAAAAGTGGAAGAAAACAAATGAAAACAAAATAAGCCTTTATAGACAAAATGGCACACTGCAACCTCATAGGTATTATGGGATTTTATTGTTTAAGTTAAACCACATAATTATTAGATGTGGGAGACTTGTCGTGCTATAAAGAGACACCTTTAGTTTTAATGATTGTAGCCAACGTTTAGTATGTGATAATGTATTTTATACGGAAGCACAAATGATGTGTCACGAAGTTCGCCATACAGTTTAATCTTTTCGCATACATTTGTAAGTTTGAGGTAAATAATCCTGTAAGAAAAATATGGGTTACTGCAGCTATTTTTTTTATTGCTTTTTGTTTATTATGATTGTGCCATTTCAACATAGATACTTACATTGTTCTCAAGGATGTGTGTGAGTATCTATTTGAAAACATCAAAACCGTAATAAACAAAATTCCTTATTTCAAATTCTGGAATAAAAACAAATCTGATAAATGTGCCGACAAAGATTTTAAATAATTCAATACAGTTTTAATTGAATTGATTGTTGGATTACTCCACATTTCTGTCATCACGGGGTTAACCTCAATGTCGCCGATTACAATTTCATGAAATAAATCAATTAATAGATTGTTTAGCCCAGAGGCTGGTAACAGAATGATGTGTGAAGACGCTTCTCGTGCATGCCGTTCATCACACCAAACCTAGGGACTGTCGCTTTTAAACGAGAGTTTGGTCGCCGTACTTTCCTCTTCCCGAGTCCTCTTGTATAGCTAGCTAGAGATATTACTAAATTCCTATAGATGTCGAAATAGAGGACAGAATAAAGAGAACAACGTCATATTGGCTTAGAGCAAAGGCTTCAATTTTGTCAAAGCTGATAAGCTTTTAATTTCGACTTTTTATATTTTGTTCGTAATGAAAGCTGTTAATGAATGCACAACATAAATAAGAAACCAACGTTCCAACCGATCAAAAAAAAAAAAGCCGATAAAACAAAACCAAACAACAGAGAAGTAGAAGTATTGATTTTAATATAGGATACAATTGAATCAATATTGGATTAGCATGCATCCGCGTGTATCTTTAATTTGAGTCCATATTTTACAGTATGCAATGAAGATATTTCATATAATCCAAAATCTGTTACTTAGCAAAGTATATTTGTACTTGAATTTAATCTACATCATTGTTAACATGTCCTATGAGTGCGCAAAATAATTCCCTAACAAATATTTATCTCTGCTGTTTGGACAGAATACCAGAACGATCCTTTGTAGTTATGCTTCCTCTATGGTGTATCACGCTGATTGTATCCGGTACATAAGACACGCCTTGGGTTATATCTATCTAATCACATGTTATGACTGCTATGTATGTTATAAGTGTAACAGAAAATAACATTTCAAGGTTTTGAAATCTTGGTTTTAGTGTGGAGAAGGTCTCACCCATTATTACAGGGAAGGAAAAAGGGGCTATAGTTCAGATCTGCTCTAGCCCAAAGTGTCGGTTAAACAAGGTGGTCGTTATAAGCCGATATATACTACACGCTTATCGAGACACGCCGCTGTATGAGTGGAGTGACGGTGAGTGTTTGAAATTTCGTCAAAGTAACGGATATTAACCTCCCCCTCCCCCCTCCTATAAATCCACCTCTAACATGGGCACCTAGGTGGAGTATCACCGGTTCTATGGCCCCGTGTGGTAATTCATACTAAAGTGTTTGCTCACTGCACAGCTAGGTGACAAAAGAAACGGAACATTAAATACGCTAAGCTTTGGGATTCAGTCTACATATATAAAGAAACTAAAATATTAAGACACTCCTATATTCCTGTATGACATATCAGTTACATGGATTGCGGTTGAGCTTGTACTTTTCTCCGAAGCAGATCTTTTAATTTTTAATTTTAGTCAAACTAGTGTCCATTACAGTGTTCCTTTTAACAATTTCCTTGTTACAACCCCCATCATATGAGTGAAATGACCTTCAATACGCCATTGAACACCGAACCAGTCCTGCTTAACAAATAGGTCGGTAAGTCTTAGGGGTTCGGGCTGTAATATAAGTGTAAAGAAATTCATGGGGTAAGATGCGCATCGATAACGGGGGGTTTATTTCATATTAATGGTATAAATTATATTCACACATAGGCCTATTACCACTAATTATTAAAACAATTTATCGCTCATTAATTACTTAACTAATTTAGTAAGTAATTAATCAATTCATCAATTCATTCATTTATTCCTTCATGTATTGGATATTAATAATAATTGTCAATTCGGAAGTTTCTACGTACTAGTTTTGATCGAGAAACAATACTTTTATTATTGAAGTAACAGAGATTTTAAATGTACAGCTTTTCGTGTTTTTTAAACATGGTAAATAAGTGAATTGACAGGCCATCGTTGTGGGTAGGGTTATTTAGAGTGTAGTGTGTGGTTGGGCGGGATTAGGCTACCAATGTAAGGTCTCACTGAACTGTCCACATCGATCGCACTGACACGATCACAAACCAGTGTCGCTACAAACAGTGACATGATACATAACCCATTCACACCATAAACATGGGCATGATACAATACCCAGTCAGACTGCAGACACGCACGAGATACACAATTCATTCACGCAACAAACACTTACGTGACACACAACCCAGTCACGCTGCAAACACTGACATGATACACAAACCATTCACGATGTAGACAATGACACTGCTACAGACACGGAGACAATACACAAACCAGTCACGATGTAGACAATGACACTGCTACAGACACGGAGACAATACACAACCCAGTCACGATGTAGACAATGACACTGCTACAGACACGGAGACAATACACAAACCAGTCACGATGTAGACAATGACACTGC
>JAQQZZ010121968.1:0-14502 GCA_030265115.1 Mopalia vespertina
TCAATGGTATTTCACTGTTATAACAGGAGTGGAGATATGGATTTGTGTTCATAATGATGCCCTCAATGGTATTTCACTGTTATAACAGGAGTGGTGATATCGATGTGTGTTCATAATGACACCCTGAATGGTATTTCACTGTTATAACAGCTATGTAACAGCTAACCATAACTTCCTTTTTTAATGAGATCTTGAGTTTGAGTCAACCAAGGCTCCATTGATGACCTGATCCTTACACTTCTGTTATGGCCATGGGAATATGACAATATGATGGCGACAAACTAGAACGGTATATAGTTACACTAATACAACCATGAACCGTGAAGTGTTTTCCCTTAGGGATATTGATTATTGATTGAGGCGTAACGCCATACTTAAGGTTATTTCACTAAAATGGCTGCCCAATGGTCGGCGGAAACAACCCTTGTCAACACTGGCTACAGATGACCAGACAATGACCTGACAATCACAGGATGTAATCACAAACAGATCAGCTTCAAGTTGCCTCTGAGCTTCAAGAAAATTTCCCCTAGTGCTAAATTGATTGGCAATACTTGGAACATACTACCATTACAAATGGTGCCTCCAGGTTACAAAAAAGTCAACTTATCCTTCGTTAATGGATGCAAAAAAATTCAGTGATACTTCATGCTTGGAGGCAATTCGTGTCTTCTTACATGTAGTTCTTCAAAAGCTAATAACTGCTTACAAGAACCCAGATGTACCCACAGGCCAATTTCACAAAATGTTGTACGACACAAAAATATTGTACCATACAATATTGACATGCTGAACTAAAGGCGTAAAATTATCATATGAGATTTAATTGTCGTACAACATTTTGTGGCTCCAGATGGCAAGCACCTGTTATCAGGACATTTGTAATGAGCATGATTTATCAAAATCCTACTATATGGATCTTCGGCCAGTTTCGACAACTCTACATGGAAACTTAAATTGTTTGTTTGGGGTTTGACACCCTCTGAACTTAAGGTTATTTCAATCACATGACGGCCTGTGAGCCTATTGAATGACGCTGTTTTTAACAAACATAATCAATCAGATCCAATTTAGTTGATTATATTTCTGGCCAGTTTTTGGTTACCTTGCAAAGAAATGATAAATTTGTATTTGATGTGTTTACACCGAAGCTTATTTCACTCATAAGATGATGTGCCATTCTACTGGCTGGAGAAAACACCCTCCATGTCAAGGTCAACAAACAATGGCAAGATACAACAAATGGATGCCAAACATCGTGGACTGTGTCCAACAATCTGAATTTATAATACAAATTTTGCAAGAGACGGCAACATATTAGCTTTATCTTGTTCTTTAGTTCAGGGAGAACCAAATCAGACGCCTGTCTAACAGACCTAGCACTCGCAGTCACTCGGCTGAGCTGCAATGTTATTCTATAGAGAGTACTACCCAGCAACAGCTAGTGCTATGTCCATTGAACAGGTCGCAGGCATCTCTCATCAGTCACCCATATGTGGAAACTGGACGGCAGTTCCTCAAACTTATCTTAAAAAGACTCATTTAAAAGTCAAAATATTATATCTGAAAACAATTTTATTCATCTGGTATGAATAATTGGAAAACATGATCATACTTATCTGATAGATCTAATGTACTAATACAAGAATACAAGTTAATCATTCAGTACACTTACATCTTGTTTAATTTCTTCATATTTTACCCCACATTTAATTTTGTTAACATAACAAAAAAAATTAATACATTGTTGCTGAAGGCTGTATACATGGTGATTTCATTGAGATAATGGCAAGTAAATGGTGATCTATAAAAGGTATGAGTGCTGGATTCAGGATTTATGTCGTATTTAAGCTTATTTCACACATATAATGGTGTGCCAGCCCGATGAGCGAGAAAACCAACCTCTATGCCACTGGCAACGAACAAAGACAATACAGGACATTCACAGGACATCATAAACAGATTGGCTTCCTGTTGCCCCTTAGCTAAGAGTCCAACAGGAAGCTGCCTCCCAAAGGTCTGCCAAATAGATGGGACATTGGTTAGTTACAGTGTGAAGCATTTGTTTTGGCCAGACCACAGCAGAGAATAGCATATGTATGAGCACAACTAAAGATAAGAGGAAGAGGGTCAGTTTCTTCACCATTTATGGAAACGAGACTAAGCACACAGACCTTAAAATTGTAAAGATAACTCTTACCTGAAATTTAGAGCTCAATGGTCTGTCCAATGTTTCAAATGACTTAATCTAGTGTTCTTTGTGGGTCATTCCAGTTTCACAAGCGTAAAAGGGGAATCCCCTGAAGTCACTACTACCAATCTCGAATGTGAGAATGCAACTTTAAATAAAGCCGTATCCTCGAATTGCACTCTTACTGGTACCTACTAAGAGCTGAATCTGATCATACCAAAATCTAAATTTAACTCCTTGATTTTTTAGTATTGCTGCTAAATGTATATCTGATATACAGATATAGCAAATGGTACGAATGGTTGACCAATCACAGAGCTGCTTCCCAACACTTGGTAATACTTAACAAGGAATTCCCTTGGGTCTGTTCTGGTGAGCAAGCTTTGACACATATGTGTTCACCACAGACTCATTCCTATCTTATCCACGGATTGTTGTTTTGTTTGTTTGATCGGGGTTTAACATCATACTCAAAGTTATTTCACTTATATAACAACAGATTATCCATTACACACTGTTCCTTGCTTAAATACTGTGGAAAATGGAACGGAAACCTGGTAAATACCACCACCCCGATTGCCGGAGCCCCATCGTGTTACTCACTCATATACCTGATGACATCTCAATGAAGTGATACGCTAATAAACAAGCGGTCAATCCACATCTTACAAATTTTTTTTTATAACAATATGCATTAGTCAGGCCAATCAATTTTTCAACTTCTCCGGAGCAATCATAACAACTTACAACCCATGCACAATTAAAGCAACAACTGCAACAAAACATCTCTATTATATAATTATTTACAAAATTTTTTAAAAAACTTACACAATTCTGACCACCAGATCTCCAGTCCATTAACACAAATCATGATCATCATTTCTTTCAATTGACACAGGCAACCAAAATTATAGTCTCAAAATCACTAAATACATAAGGGTGGCGAGTCTAATAACACTTTCTTATGGTGCCTCAGAAGAAACATTTACTTTGAATCCACTCCTACAATGCTGCTTTATGAACTGTTTCTTACACCACATTACAAAATATGGTATGTTTGTCTTTGATTTGATTGTTTGAGCCAGGGATTTACACTGTTGAACAGATCATCTTGTGTTACACCTTAACTCACAGAGCAACAAGGTACAAGAAGTTCTCATCAACTTTTTGAGTTTTTTTCTAAAGCGCATAGAATCGGGTAAAATTTCTGGGAATCACTTCCAAAGGGTTTAAGCCAAATGAACAACTTAAAGACTAAGAAATAATCATCTACATATACTACGATCACATATTTTGCATGTTATACTTGTCAGCTCGATTTCTCCACTGCTCTTCCAAAAAGCTGGTCATACACAATTTCCAGCCAGTTCAGAACCAAAGATCAGTTTTTGACTGCTTATGGGCAAAATAATTTGAAAGATCGAAGACTGACATAATTGCAAAGAACTTTTAAAAAAGTTGATAATAACATATTTTGTAAGTTTCATTTCTCTACAGCACTTTCATTAAGCTGGTCACTCACAATGTGAAGTTGATTTGGTAAAGTCATTTTTGGAATATTCCTGGCAGGCCTCAATTCCTAAAGAATTCCACAGACTTCATTTAGCCATTTTCAGATGGTCCAATTCCAGCTGATCCAAGGTAGAAATTGTCACAATGTTCACAGAGTCCAACAGTATTTTTTATCTTAACTCAAGCTATAACTTACCATGAAACAATTTTTGATCATCATTTTCCGCTAACGAAACATTACAGCTTACCACAAACAATACTAAGATGGCTCAACAGTTTAACAAGTTGGGAGTTTACAACATGTAATTATTGTAAAACATTTTTTCATTTCCTGTTTAGTTGCATACATCTCACTTTTTTGTTTTTATATACACCTATAGTTTATTTTCATCAAAAGCGCTTTCTTGCAGTAAGAGAAGACAGGAAAGATGACTTGGGAACTTCAGAGGATTTCTGGATCAAACGAGATTGTTCTTCCTGAAAAAGATATAATTTCACTGATTTCAGCAACATTTCATATAGAATTAAATTGTGATTGATTTATTGATTGGTGTTTTATGCCGTGCTTAAGGGTATTTCACTTATATGACGGCGGTGTATGTCAACAATAATTGACACTAGCACAACCAAGATGTGTAGCGTTTCCATAATGTTTGAAAGTTAATTTTCCTCCAGTCCTTAATTGTGTTTGAGGCTTAATCATATTGCAGGACAATAATGGATTGTTTGTTTGTTTTTAAATTAACACTGAAAGGTATTTCATTGTTGGTATTTGAGAAAGTTGAGAAAAAAAACCTTATAAAACCACCCTGCGCTCTATGCTGTCATGGATGACTTGTTTGTTTGTTTGACTGAACTATTATATTACAATGGATTTTCTACTTTGCCCTGCTCTTTGTTGAAAAATGGTGGAAAACTGACAGGAAACTTCATATAAACCAGCCTCACAATTATTTAAGCCACATCGTGTGATGCACTGATATATCTGATGGTTAACAGACGGTACATCGATGAATATATCATCCTGTCTGATGAGAAAATTGATATTTAATATAATATAATTTTCCTCATTACACGAAATGAAGTATTCATCTTATCTTTCAACAAACAGTAGATTTTCTTTTTATTTTATATCGAACCACATTTGTTGTTCCACTCAAGCAGACACCTAGTTACCGCCACCTGGAGGCTGTTCCAGAAGGGGGAGACAACTCTGAGTAGTTCCATCTACAGTGAAAACATCAGAAGTCCTATTTCACAGCAGGGATACCACAAATATCAATATCTGACTGACATGTTTATTTCTCTGTTAGTTTTAACTCTCTCATGGTTTTCTATAATTTTTATGCAGTTTTATTATCTGGGTGTTTTACGACACAGTGAATGTTATCTCACCTATACCAGGGCAGTGGAATCTCTCGCCCCCCCTCTTCAGAGTTATGCATGTTTATGATATGACAGTTTTGGTTGATTTAATTTTTTTTTATGCTGGGCTCAATGGTATTTCACTATTAAACAGGTAGGTGGTGTATTCCAACAGTAATTGCCACACTAGCACAACACTAAAATATAAAGTGTTTTGCCCTGTTGCAGAAATAATCTTCCTCATGTGTCAATGACAAGAGTATAAGTATTAAGAAGCATTACTAAGATGTGTCCACTACTAACTCTGCCATCCCTAATACAGCAGAGGATTGGGGGGACACCTGAGTTCCCCCCTCCTCCCTGACTCATACACCTGAGTTCCCCCTCCCCTCTGACTCATACACCAGACATCCAGTGGAAAACTTCAGCTTGTATTTGTACATCCAGGGAGAACAGCAGTCGGACATGCTAACCACTGAGCCACGCCCCCCACCTCATCCTATCAGATAAGCTAATTCTATCCACTTACCTGTAATTTAGACTGGTTCTCTTTAAAGGCTGCCAGAGGATCATCAAACTGTTTGTAATAATCCAGGACTGATCTGATATCCTCCACACCACTCATCCCAAGAGCTGAAGAAGATAGATTAATTTGTCTGTCAGTTTGTAGTATTTGAGTTATTTCACATATTTTACGACATAACTCAATGAACTATTTGTGAATGAAAGCAGCTCCAACAGCATTGTTGTGCTTACGGTTATTTCACTTATATGACGGTGGTGTATTCTAACAATAATTTACACTAGCACAACAAGATGTGTTCCGTTTGAATAATGTTGAAAAGTTAATTTTCCTTCAGTGCTTAGTAAAGGCAGCATTGCAGCAATACCTGATGGTCAAGGGGTAGACCTGAACCCTGGGCATTATATCAAAGTAGGATTAGTATGCAGATACGCTAACCACTAAGCCACGGCCACGAGCATATACCCATTAGATTCATTGATTGATTGGTGTTTTATGCCGTGCTTAAGGTTATTTCACGGTGTATTCCAACAATAATTCACACTAGCACAACCAAGATGTGACTTGTTTACATAATGTTGGAAAGTTAATTTTCCTCTAGTGCTATGTTAAGACAGCATTGCTACTCTTCAAACAAACTGCCCTTAGCCAGCGGGTCTAGCTTGCAGAGTAGCACAACAATTCGTTAATCTCCTTTTATCAAAAATGGGTATTTGTTTCTTTGGTTGATTGGGGCTTGAAGTTATTTCAGTTGTATGATGGAAACCCCCTCCCACCCCACGCCTCCCCCGACACAACTGGAAACAAACACAAGACAGGACAATCCTTAGGGCAAATAAAGACACCATAAACAAAATTAACACACAGGCAAAATGTCGACTGTGACATGAATTTGTGTCATTTAATGGGACAAAAAATTAAGTCCAAGAAACCTCTGGGAACTGTCAATTTTTTTAGAATAATTATTCCCTCTTTTTGCTATAAATGTTTCTTTTTAAGTGTATCTCCTACACATATCTGGATGAAAGCATGAGGGTTAATGTCACAGCACTGGAATACAACTTCGACAGTGTAATCTAGTTGTAGGGATTGGCTGTATTGTATTTCTGTACATATACCTGGATGACTAATCCTACTCATAGCCCACAACTGTTTCATTGGTCTAACTGGACACAATTATTATCAATTAACAAAATAAAAAAAAATATAACCTATGCTTCCTCTGAATCTGGTAGTCAAATTCCGCACACAGAAATTATATTTTACTGAACATTTCCACATAAGATAAGAAACTTTAAGTATCTAGCTTGTGGGCTATTAACCATAAAAGTATATAGCATGGCTAAGTGCACAATGACGTCCACCTCGTACTTACTGCGTAGAAATAAGGCGAGATCCATCAGAGTCCTGTCGTCATCATTTCCCGCCCAGCGTTTAACGCCCAGAGCATTGCGGGGCTGGAGGTGATATGATTTCTCATCCCAGTCAACTATTATCACTTTGGATAGATCCCGATTCAAACAGCTAAGATCCTGGTTAACAAACCAAACAGTCAAATATCATCCGTGTCAATTTGTTGATTGTTTATTTGTTTGATTGATTGGTGTTTTAGGACGTGCTAAAGGGTATTTCACTTACATGACAGCAGTAAACAAACTGTGAAAAGATACTTAGACATTTTCAATATTTCAACATTTATTATGTCAGCACTAGGAGTATGGACACCTGATGATGTCGTAATTAAAGTCAAAATATTGAGAATGCCAAAATTTGTTTCTTAACTGCTTTATTTCAGTGGATTAACTAGATGACAGCAATTACCTTATTTGGACACCCTGTTTTCAGAAACTTAAACATGCAGGAGATAGGGAAACTGTATCATTTTAGACACCAAACTTTTGATTTTTGCTTCACCCTTACAGCAGTGTATTTCAACAGTAAATAGCCACACTAACACAACCATACACTGTACAGTCCTTTGCTCTGTAAGAAAAATAATGTTCCTGCGAGCTAGGTAAAGGCAGCTTAAGGTCTTGCTGGACCCCTTGGTCGATTTTCAGAACACCCATTGTATTTAGTTTCTTATGCAGAAGAATATAAATCTGTACCATATATATGTATATAATTTTGGAAAGCTTGAATACTCAAGATTACATACATTTGAATGTGGTGAAAATCCAATAATTATTTCTAAAAATATTGCAAACTGAGTAAATGTCAACAGAAACTTTTCATGGTTTATTTCTCAAAGTGCAATAAAGATTAGACTCAATAAATTAGTTGACCCACTAGAATAGTCCTTGAACTAGTAAACAGTGTCTCATTTTTAAAAAAAAAAAAAATTTGTCTATCCAGCCTTGGAAAGTCTTATAAAAATGTAAAATACAACTTTTAAGAAAACATTTAAAAAAATCAAGGATGAACTTCCACAAAATGAGGCACCATTTACTAGATCTTATTGTGCTCTTTGGTACAAATTTGAATTTCCTAACATGAATAGTTTTCTAGAAATACGCCTAAGAAAATGTAGAGTCTGTTTAAAACTGAACTGCCAGAAATAGGCAACTAAAGTTTTGCGACTTGAATATATGATCATGGGAAAACTAAACTATAGGCTCCAATTTAACTGTAGGGTGGTTGGAGGGAGCTTCATGTTGCCCTGGTGCTCTCAGAGCTAAAGGCGAACCAGAAGCCGATCTGTTTGTGGTGTCTGTATTGCGTCCTGTTATCGTCCTGTATTTGTCCCGTCTTGTCTTTGTTTGTTGCCAGTGGTGTCGAGGGTGGTTTTCTTCACCCATTAGGCTGGCACGTCGTCATATAAGTGAAATACCATTGAGTACGACGTTAAACCCCAATCAAACAAACAAACCAATTAAACTGTTTATAATTAGAATTTCAAATTTTTTTTCTCACCAACATTATACAGGTTGAATAGCTACCTTTTATTCCAAGTGTCAGAAAGTCCAAAGTCAGAGCAACAGATTGTAGATAAGCTTCAATTTCAGTTTATGACGTTTGATCTACACTCGACAAGATAATACAGAAATCAATTGTAATCCAGGAAAGCAGAACTGTATAAATAAGATTACAGATTCCAATTTTACAAAAAAACATCTACACTCCCTTGAAGTTCTGGAGACTCCATCAAAATGTCAATCCAATAGAACATGGTTATTATCAGACCTGCTTACCTAATTAGAAATTTTTGTTTTAGAATTTTTTTTTTTTTATGGGTATATTCTTACCATTATGTGTGTTTTTTGTGTTACAGCATCGGATAGATTTTTATATAATGTGTGTATTTAAATGGCCTGTTTGTGTATTCAACATAAATGAGAACTCGAATGCATTGGGTAGGCAGGTCAGCAATATTCCTTTGAGTGTTCCATGTCTTAGAAGTAAAGCCTAAAAATCTGTCTTCTTGGTGAAAATTGTTCTTCTTAATGCATGGTTAAATATTCAAATAATAAATATGTCATTTCATGACGAATAAACAACAAAAGATGTTACCTTCACATGGTGTCCGTTCATATATCGTGTGGCATCTCGGAATAGACGGTACATAATGTACCCATTGGGATCCAGGCTATCGAGAATAGGGTAGGCAGTCTGCAATAAAGAGTATTAGAAATTAGTCTTGGGTTTGGTGGTGTTTTTCAGTGTACTCAACTCAAGGTTATTTCAGTTACATATCAGTCAGTGCCAGTACCATTTCAGCCAATGGATAATCATACTCTATAATTTGTTAAATTGTTTGACAAAGTTGTTAATACTATCTTACAATGAAACATAATGCAATGAAAATATACACATGAAATACCCATGAGATAACAACGTCCTACTTAATGGTATTTCACTTACCTGGCACCGGACTGCCCACTTCACATTTTTCCTTGCTGAATTAAGATGGAAAATGGAGAGGAAACCTCATAAAAACCATCACTGCTATTGCCAGAGCCCCATCGAGTGGCTCACTCAAATACCTGATGGTCAACGGGTAGACCTGAACCCTGGGCATTATATCAAAGTAGGATTAGTATGCAGATACGCTAACCACTAAGCCACGGCCACGAGCATATACCCATTAGATTCATTGATTGATTGGTGTTTTATGCCGTGCTTAAGGTTATTTCACGGTGTATTCCAACAATAATTCACACTAGCACAACCAAGATGTGACTTGTTTACATAATGTTGGAAAGTTAATTTTCCTCCAGTGCTATGTTAAGACAGCATTGCTACTCTTCAAACAAACTGGCCTTAGCCAGAGGGCATATACCCATTAGAAGAACATGGGGTATCCCAATTATTAGTTTACAAGACCTATTTTTAGGTTTACGGGGACTGATTTCAAGGTTATCCTGAGCAAAATGTACAGCAGAGGCCTAAGGCTGAATGTAGATACACAATGGTTGTATAATAATGTATAGAGCTACTTACATAAACATTGTAAACATTTATAGAAAACAGTAAGAGTCTGTATTGAAAATTATTCATAAAACTTTTAGATCGGCTTGTTTGATTGGGATTAACGTTGTACTTAAAGTCAATTAACTCAAATGCCAGCCTAATGGGTGAAGGAAACCACTCTTGACAGCACAGGCAACAAACAAAGACAAGACAGGACAAATTTATCACAGAGAGATCTGGGTCATGTTGCCACTTAGCTCTAAGAGCACTAGGGAAAAAAGAAGCTCCCTTCCAACCCCCCGCCAAAAGTATTACAAAGTATAAATGTACAAAATGGCTTAACAGTGCAAATAAATTTACTCACAAATCCCTGTTCTGCTGTGTAAATGACCACCTCAAACAATGGAGGTCCAATTTGCTGGAGAAAATGATCTACACCAGGCCTCTTCTTAAACCTCCAGCCCGTCCCATACTGAAAATTAAAACAATCAAGTTTCAAGAAAAAGGATTATCCATTTTGTGTTTTTATATAATAAAGATTATTACCATTTCTGCTCAAGTAGGCACAAAATCTCTCTACAAAAGCATTATTGATTGATTGATTGTTTGATTGATTGATTGATTAATTCATTGAGAGAGATCAATCAATTCTTAAGGCAGTAAGACCTGTTTGTTTGATTGAGATTTTCTGAAATACTCATACATTATATCTTTGTTTGATGGGGTTTCAACAGGTTTTAATTACAAATAATGATAAATCGAGAGGAAACCTCGTAAAAACCACTACTGTGGGACTCCCTCACATAACCGGAGGTCCATTGATGGCCTCGGATCTGTGAGCAGTACAACAAAGGAGAATCAGTATCTGATACACTAACCACTGAACCACAGCTGCTCACCCCACTCATATATGGCAAATCAAAACAAGATAAATGCAAGATTACAGAGACAGACACCTCCACAAATCTGTTCCTTGTTGCCTCTTTGCCCAGAGAGACCAAGGGTAGACTGGAAGCTCCCATGACTCACTAACCACCCATGATGAACCGTGTTGCCCCTTTACCCAGAGAGCCAAAGGGCACATTGGAAGCTCCCACTAACCACCCATGAGAAACGTCGTTGCCTGTTTGCCCAAGTGCACAGTGGAAGCTCCCAGGGCCCACTAACCACCCCCATTGCACCTTGTTACCCGTTACCCTAGAGAGCCCCAGGGCACAGTGGAAACCCCTAAGAACCAATGATGAACTAAGCTGGCATGTATTGTAGCACCTTACCGTCCAATCCGGATGAACAAGCACTCCTGTCATCTCAAGGACCAGGGTATATGGTGGTTGATAATAGGGGCCTTCTAAAGGGTCAGGTAACAGCTTCTCACTGGATGGGTCACGAATCATCTAAAAACAAACCAGATACAAATTTAACCAATTCTTCAAACTAATAGCTTCAAGCCATGGCTTCATCTAACGCCAAATATATATCAAGCTCAAGTGGCCAATGTACCTACAGCATGCAGCAGGGGCTAAGCCAGAAATCCAAATTATTGTGTCCAAAATGGTCATTTTGCTACACTTTTGTAGTAATTGGGTGTCCAATTTTTTTTACAGTTTCCCTATCTCTTGCATGTTAAAGTTTTTTAAAACAGGGTGAGGCAATTTTACAATTGAGGTTGTCCACAGATCGGTTGGACACCCCTCTCCATAAGCCCATGGCATTCAGTCTCACAAAAGAACCAAACAAAGCTTGTAACACCTGTACAAACCAGTTGTACAGATTTTTAATTAAAATTCATTGCACGGATGGAAATAAAGGGCGGTGAAAGAGATTTATAGACCAAAATCAGAGAATAACCAATCCAAACTTAGTGACTTTACTATGTTAAATTAAAAAAACCTGACAATGTCACAGCAAACTTTTAAAATAATATTTCAACTTATCTGAAAACCTGCATATTGGATTTCTCTTTCAAAAAAAAAAAGAGGCCCTGTTTTTACATTTAACAATGTGCTCGAGTCAAAACACTTTTATCAGATGAAATCTGCAGCAGGGGTGGTGAAGAGTGAGCTTCCTGTTGGCAGACATCTTTATATTTCATCTATTGATTGTTCTGTCTTCGTTTGTTGCCAATGGCTTTGATGTTGGTTTTCTGCGCCCATTGGGTGCTACATTATCATTTTGGTGAAATAACCTTGATAATTAGGATGTAAATCCCAATCGTTCAAACTTCCTATCAGTGAAATGACCTTGAAATGAAGTACAAGATGTTTAACTTCAATAAAACATTTGAATCTGTTCTCTGTTTCAAGCTCAGAAATACTTCTTTTCTTGACAAGGTAGCAACATTAATTTTCCATAAGGGCAAAGCACTTCATATTTTAAGGCTGTGTAAGTGAGGCCATGTTGTTTCAATAAATTGCCATGAAATATTTAAAGTTGGCCACTAGGATGGAGCTTCCTGTTGCCCTGGTGCTCTCAGAGCTATAAACCAATGTTCTTGTGATGTCAGTATAATGTCTTCTGACTGTGTTATTATGATGTCAGAGTTGTATGCATTCATACAAGTAAATAACCTTAAGTCGTAAAAATCCAATTAAATCAGTTTACATGGATTGATGAGAAGTTTTGTTTAGTTTCAGCAATGTCTGTCACAAAAAAAAACATTTTATAATCAACAAGCAATTTAGTTGTATGGAGGTTTTCGACTTTGAAGTAGGCCTATTCACAAATATTGTTGAATCCATCATAGTGAGAGGCACATCTAAAGTTGACAGTTAATGTGTATTTATTTTCATATAGAGAGACCCTAAGTCAATTAACTAGAAGTGTGCAATCCCCATATCAGTAGCATGTATGGCATTGTGTCCAGAATAAGCCTATTCAACTTCTTGCCACCCCTCTTGTGGCGGATTGGTGAACCATCAAGGGAGGTAATTTCAGAATTGAATCAAACACTTGCTGATTTGACATGGTTCTACCTTGTGAAATGGCATGTGGAATCATGGGTGTTCGGTATGGCAAAACAGCCAGAGATCATGGACTGTCAGAATAGTTTTATCTTATTGAACTGTTTTGTTGTGTATGTTTGAATTGTTTGTATAAAAAATGACAAGAATAAAGAATACAAACGAAATAAATCACAACAAAGTTATAGCTAAGATCGATCAGAGCCATTGCAACCATATAATAAAATATGAACAAGTCCGTGTCCTCCTATGTAGGTGGTCATGATTTTCACAATTTGCAAACTAATTTCCCAGAATTCAAGAGTGAAGAATCAGACCAAACTAGTCACCGATAGATACCTATGCTTGACAAGAGATACCAATTATAATCTAACTAGTGCAAGGCAGATTTTTCTGCAAACAGACTTTGCACAGCATTCACTCTACATAACCCTATCTTTTATAGCTATAACACAGGCGAGAGAAACAATGCTGCTTACACTACTGAATATGTAGTTTCTCACTTCTGGTTAATGGACTTGTGATAGGCCTTATAGTTGAAATGTTCACCTCTACTAACAGATTTGGAATGGAAAAAGGCAGGTCATGCTACAATAAAATTTTTATGGCGAAATTAAAAAAGCTAAACCATACAAACCTGTTTGTAGAAATTAAATTCATTTGCTGCTCGTCTTAGGTAAGCCATAACTGTTGATACTGAGAAAAAAAAAAACATTTGTTAAAAAATTGCAAAATATTTCATGAAATATATTTGGACCAGAATTTTTAGTATTGTGTATACTCAATCATAAATAAAATATATATTGTTATACTATTTTTATTTTAATGTTAATTTATTTAATACATGTATCTTGGCAGTTAAAATGCTAACTGTATCTAATTGATGATTTTTATTCAAGCATTTATTGAACTTCAAATATAACCATAGCCGTTTATTAAAAAAATCTCTCACACTCCACTAAAAGCAACATAATGAAGCTCTTGCTTGCTTTATGACCCACACATGTCATTCACTGACCTTCCGTTATGTTGGCAATAGTTAGAGATCATTTCTGTCAATGTTACATACAGCCCTGGATTCAAATTATTCAATAACTTGAAACAATCCGTACTTGGGTCATAATATGATTATAGTCCATGTCATATCACAGATTTAAATTATCTCAATGCCCCAAAATTTTAGTGACCTTGTCCTTTATTAGATAATTGGCCTTATCACAAATGACATGTGTTTGGCTTGATTCTTGATAAACTGAGCTTGTCTCTGCTTGATATTTAACTAACTTTCTTACATAGAATAAAACTTAAAAGATAGGTAAACAATTGGAACAAATACGGGGTTTTCCGGTTATGACGTTACGACAGCAGAGTGGCGTCCCTTTGCGAAATATCGTTACCGCTTTACGGCAAGGGAGGGCAAATCCACAATTTTTAACATGGGCGGTATAGGGAATATTGCAAATAAACAGGTAAACGTTAATAAAACCATATGAATTTCCTTTTCCCATAGCTTAAAATATTATTTTTTGCAAAAGTTACAA
>JAQQZZ010121979.1:0-14502 GCA_030265115.1 Mopalia vespertina
AAGGGGGAGGCAGTAAGGCTGTCAGGGGTAAGGGGGGGGCAGTAAGGCTGTCAGGGGTAAGAGGAGGCAGTAAGGCTGTCAGGGGTAAGGGGAGGCAGTAAGGCTGTCAGGGGTAAGGGGAGGAAGTAAGGCTGTCAGGGGTAAGGGGAGGCAGTAAGGCTGTCAGGGGTAAGGGGAGGCAGTAAGGCTGTCAGGGTAAGGGGAGGCAGTAAGGCTGTCCGGGGTAAGAGGAGGCAGTAAGGCTGTCAGGGGTAAGGGGAGAGAAATATGAGTGAAATACCACAACATTGAACCCTTATCCAAGTAATGTATGGATGGCTCACAACTGAAAATTGTTAGCCCAATGGACCAGCAGGGCTAAAATATAAGTAAGCAAACTTAGCTGAAATTGTGATAGATTTATTTAATAGTTACTCCAATATTCAAATTTCTCAAACAACAGAAGCATACAAATCCAAGTCTCTGCCATTCTTATCTAAGAGAAAAACAGTCTGAAAAAATTGAAGATGTGCAGTAATTTATAGTCACTTGTTTGTGAAACTTGTAATTGAACAGAAACGACGGATGCTCTGTTTTAATTTCAGGGAAAGAGATGTTGCGTCGCCTTGTTAAGGAGGGAATCAAATGTTCTTACGTTCTCATCAATGCTGCTTCATACATAATGAAAGAGGTAATGTCCCACCTGTAGTTCTCTCTCAGTTCTTTACTGTAAATCAAAAGTATGGTTTCCAAAATGGTAAAAAAATTGCTTCACTTTTTAATTAACTGGGTGTCCAATTTTAAAAAATTCCCTATCTCCTGCATGTTAAAGTTTCTTAAAGCAGGGTGTCCAAATGAGGCAATTGTTGAATTCAGGGTCTGCCTAAGCCCCTAGATTGAAAATTTAAAAAATTTAATTGCCGATTAAGACCGTGACCAGAAATCTCTGCATGCAGGAGTACATGTCATCAACGAAGTCTTACTAAGGTTTCAGCCTCAATGGCAGTTTGATTGTGGTTTTACGTCGTACTCCTAGGACAACGTGCCAGCCCAATGGGTGAAGGAAACCACCCTCGACAACACTGGCAACAAACAAAGACACGACGGGACAAATGCCGGACAATAACAGGACGCAGTACAGACACCACAAACAGATCGGCTTCCTGTTCCCCTTTAGCTCTGAGAGCGCCAGGGCAACAAAGCTCCCTCCAACCACCCGGCCCTCAATGGTGGAGTGGTCTAGAGAGTCTCCATTGAAAGAGTACATGCCTCTGGTCCACAATTACCCCTCACCTCTGTGTGGGTGGGTATGCCAGCAGCCAGCCAAAGGTCGTGGGATTTCTGGGTAAATTTACTACCCAGTTTTCCTCCCACAATAATGCTGGCCAACGATCTGTTATTGGGATTTAATCATGTTGATGTAACATCGGATATATCATAAATAAATAAATGTAATTTTTGTTTGTTCATTCAGCAACTATAGAATATTCCAACAGCACACGGTATTGTTAGAAATTAATTGGCGGGAAAAGATTCATTATGATTTGATTCTTTATCATTGCACTTGAGACCTTTAGCAATATGGTTTATAATTTCAAGTATTACTTGGTAACATAACAAAGTGCACATGTAAAATATATCTGTAATCCTAAAGTACATTGCCCACTTAATCCTGCCACTCTTCTGAAAATTGAGCTAAGGTGGTACCCTTCAAGCTTGAGAGTAAGAAACATCTTCTCCTAATTACAAAAGGTAAATTTGGAACTATAATCTAGTTGTCCGTTGAGCATAGTCTAGTCGTTGGGGGACTAATCAGTTTATTTCGCCATAATTAGAGACCCCAATGTGCTCAATATATATATCTTCAGTTATGAATCAAGACAGACTGATGACTGTGCATTCCGCCCCAACATTTGGCTCAGCACATCCAGTAGATCTATTGCGACCGACCTGGTCACCTCTTGTGAGACTCAGGTGTGACAGGACGCAGCTAAAAGGTAACTACAATAAAGGAGTAGACCTATGCATTTTAAAAATAAACTTTTGTCATTAAATCTAAAAATGACTATATATTGAGGTTAATTTTAGTCTCAAGACTTTAAATGTTGATTTCTGGCGCTTTAAACTCCACCTAGATAACCATAATTCGCAAGGTAAAACTGTGAATATGAAATCAATACCTCTATTTCTTTGTCAAATTTTCCTGTTTACAAAATTGTATTGTGTTATTTTGTCTGATTTACTCAGGTTGGATATAGAAATAAACCACAAAAAAACGGGCTTTGAATTTTCAAGCAAAATAAATTCAATTGCAACAAGTTTACCAATAACCAATAGTTTTCACCACTTTCACATATTTGGATCCTGACTACATATGAGGTTCTTACGATCCCTTGTCCAAATAGGCCTTAGGTATATTTTCCGCACAATCGAACAAGAGATCCAGACATACCTAATTTCACTGTTTATTTTGTTTCAATATCTTATTGCACTGGGCCCGAGGCCCTGGCTTAGTGGTTAGCTTGTCCGCCTACTAATCCCACTTCGATGTACCGTCAATGTGTTCAAGTCTGTCTTTCGACAGCATGGCTATGCGTGAGTCATACGATGTGGACCCGACAAACGCGTGGGTGGTTCTGACGATGTTTCCTCTCCGCTTTCCACCGTACATTAGTGAAATACCCTTGAATAAGACGTTAATTAAAATTTATTAACTTATGCGCACTGCTATTGGTGTATTTTTCTTATTTGTCTGGTAGTAACTGCAAGAGTGGTTTGCTTCAACTAAAATCAAATAATCGAGCCTTAAATGTGGCGTAAAATTTCAAATAATTGACAAACAAACAAATCGGAGATGGATTTACCATCTTCTGAACACTTCTAGAAAATTGTAGATATATGAGATATCGTCTGGTGGGCCAGGCGCCATGTCCCGGAAATCCAATCAACGGCTGATCAATACAATACTATAGATCATGTAGACTTGGGCAACATAATACGTTGTTCTAATTTATTGTCCCTTTTATTGCCAATACCCATAGACTCGTCTCATTAATTGTTGTTAAGATGATTATGTAATGCTATAAATCGTCTTATTTATTGAGTATAGTTTATTGAAATATTATTATCTGAAAGCTATTGATTGGTTGTGTGTTATTCTTATATATACGTACCAATAAATTTACAAACACCAGGAAATAAACAGCGAAATTGAAACCTGTGATTGGTTTCCAGTGATTCTATGTCTTTTGATTTGATTGACTGATTGTTATTATGGTGGGCCTAGTGCGTCTTAAGTCAACACTATATTACGTGAGTGTTTATACATGACTATGTGTATAACCAGTTTATTAAATTTAAAAAAAATGTTTTTATTTGAAATGGGGCGATATGATTGGCTGGTTAAACACCTAGTCATCTTAAACACTCACGTTATCTAGTGTACATTTATGACGCACTTGGCCCACCATAGTCTATAGCCGTCATTCTAAGTGTTTCACATATAAATGTAGGCCTATGACGGTGGTGTACTATAAGAATATAATAATCATTGTATTGCAGACAGAAATCCATATAAATACAGTGATGATTGAATAAATATGTATTATGATTTAAATAAAGAAAGATGACAGAGAGGAAAATACCAGTTTAGTCCAAGTACAATATCTTGCGCCATTTGACACAAATGACCGACTGCAGAATTGCACTGGATTACCGCACAGTTCGCATTATAAGATTACAAGCAAGGAAAGCACAGTTTGTTTTTTGACAATTTCACCGAAACACAAGATATAATACGAATACCACGGAGCCATAATGTGAAGGGTTCTATACTTTTATTGCAAAGAAAGACAAGATTGCTTCCCTCTGCGAAGCTCTAGCCGCTTGGGCTATAGAGGCTCGTGGCAGAACCTTGAATTCCATGGAGAGAAACTATGCTACTCTCTCTCTGTGGTAAGCACCGACACAGGGCCCTATACAATGGCTCTGTGAGTGAAAAAAATGTTGAATCAAACAGAAAAACATAAACAAAATATTTCCAAATTTACTTTACAGAGTACCTTTCTGTTGTCGTATTATGGAAATATTTAGGCAGAAATATAAGGCTTGATGCAGATTGGCAGGCGAGCTGTAAATTTATTGAGATTTGTGGATATTTGTAAATATTATTATCATGGAAACATAGCCTTACTGATCAGAATTGTAAATTCGCTAGGTTCATAGGTTGACGAAAGATTGATCACGCCAACAGTAACTAATAGCGTAAAGTTCTCGAAAATAAATAAACGACGACAAGAGAACCGGGGACCGCTCCACAAAGCGAACTTTGCCATAGTTCATCTTTAATATCATGGCAACTAGTACTGACTTTGTTGTCCTGTCTTGGTTATTAGGATGATCTTAGGCTTCGATTGCTTGGCGGAACAATTTGTTTGTGATGTCCTGTACTTGTAATTCCATACTTTACCTCATTGTTTCCGGATACACGACATGTGGATATATTGTATTCAATCACATAGCATTGGCACTGTAGTCCAAGGGTTGTTTACTTCTCTTAGTCGTCTGGTATGCAATGATGTTAATCCTAAAGCTCATTTTTGCACGGACATTATTCCTTTTTGTTCTTTTTAGTCGCTGAGAAAAATGTATTTTATAAAAGGGCCCGAAACCCCGGTATACCGCAATATACCCACACTATATCGGCCATGATATACCTTTAAGGAATACGATTACTTTGATCCTAAATGTTTGTACATCGATTTCAGCATCAATGTTTCAACCGTAAATAAAATCTGACCGTTTTTTAAAAACTAATTTCCACCGGGGTTACACATTTCTAACCGTTTTCGTGGTACTCTCACAGCGACGTCTTTACTGACAAAAAGAAGGACTAAATGGTTCAATAGACGTATTCTCTGCTTTCCTGTCAGAATTGACCATGGAATTCGTAGACATAGTCGGTAAACGAAGTGTTTAGCAGGACTGTGAAAACTACATGTAAATTCAGTTACGTTTACAAATGCTCCAGATCTTGTAGAAATTTTCTTTGCGGCTTTTTGGAAAGGGATTACATCAAAATTGCAGCGTTGTAGGGTCATCGTTGGTATAGTCAAACCTGTGGTTCAACAAATGTTATGAGTTAAACGGTCTCCAGTTTGAACTGTCTTTTCCAATTAAACCGTACCATGCTGCCTACCAGTATATCTAAAAATATCAAAAAATATATAAGAACACATACATGTTTAAACAAAGCATGCACGTCATGTATTGTTGTTGTTCATGGTCGTGTAGCTATTTACTGTTGGCGTACGTCGGTGCTTTCATGTAAGTAAAAAAAATGTTAAACATGGTGTTAAAAGCGAGTCAATTAATTCGTGCTCTAACCTAATTTTAAGTAATGGCGCACATAGTTCTTATGGCCTAAAACTGCAAGAGCAAGTAGCATTAATAATAATTTCCATTCCGGTCCGTCAATTTATCATAAAATCAACATTTTATTGTTCACAAGATAATAAGTTATTTATAAAAAAAACCCTCATCTTCTTTTGACAGATGTAATGTGTGTCTAAGTTTTAGCAGTCTCTTTAAGTATGCGTTTTCCTTCTCCCAGATGTGATATTTGATCTCAGGCTTTTACACAGGTAACTTAACACCTGGAGAAAACCGACAAATATTTAGAGTCCTCTTCAAATCTGGGCAAACTAGAGAAATTTGCTTTATGTCATGGAAGATATTATAGCGAACATTCTGTTCTCGTCAAATCTGGGTAAACTCTAGTAATTTGCTTTCTGTCAAGGAAAACTGTTTAGCGAAGATTTGGTCTAAGAGCAGTATTCATCACTTAGCGTATTATAGTCCGCTCTTGACTTCCACAAGTGTATTTATATAAATGTACCATCTGTCAATTGACAGGACAAACGCGCAACATGAGATGCCAATGTTGAAAGATCAGGACGATGTTTATAAAAGAAATCTTGGCTTTCAATACCTAGGTCAACAGATCAAATGTGTAAAAACTGTTTTATCAATAAATATAAAGAATTAAAAAAAAAATTGCTGTTGTTTGATCTGCTGAGACTGTCGTATATTGTGCTTAGACAATCAAACCAACATGTGCAATCTAGTTTTGGGTAGTTTGCTTGGAGTGTAGCAAAACTGTTAAATTAGCACAGGAGGAAGATTAACTGTCCAACTTAATCAAATCCTTTCACTGTTTGTGGTTGTGCTAGTGTCAATTATTGTTGGAATACACCGCCGTCATATAAGTGAAGTACCATTGAGCACGGCGTCAACACCAATTAATCAATCAATCAATCAATCAATCATTGCGTTATGAACCATATGAATTTGTATAGATTGCTTAATTGCGAATTTCGCAAATTTATTATCTGCTCTACCTTGACAGCGATTACACACGCAATTGTTTCCGGGTCATCAAAAAAAGCAGTTTACATTTAAGAAAATATCGACTTAACTTATAGACACGAAATCACATAGTCTACTCGGCAATATAAATTTGTTTTTTTACCTGACAATATACACCAGTGGTTCGGACAATCTTTCTCGGTGGTAGACATTAGCTTACATTTTAACTCTCAGAGAAGCGGGGCGGAGCGTGATTGATTGATTGATTGATTGATTGATGTTTTATACTTGACACGAGCACACCCATAAAACGAGAGGCTTTTTTGATTCTGTTGGTCAGTTTTTTTCTCCAATGACAAGTAAAGACAGCATTGCTACACTTCAAACAAACTGCCATTAGCCAAGTGATGTTGTAGGTTGGGAGGGAGCTTCCTGTTGTCCTGATACTTTCAGAGTTTAGGGGCAACATGAAGCCGTTCTGTTTGTGACGTCTTTGTTTTACTTCCTGCAATTGTCCTGTCTTGTCTTTGCTTGTTGTCGGTGGTGTCGAGGATGGGTTCCTTTACCAATTGGGCTGACACGCCGTCATGTCAGTGAAATAACCATAAATACGGTGCTTAACAACCCCAATCAAACAAATAAACAATCAATTAAATGGGACATTCCCCTGCTACATAAGATTCTAGTTTCATGGAGAAGTCGTCTGCTTTAGTGGAGAACGCTTCCACATTAGCAACGACGAAAACGTTTGACGGGTAGCAGAATCAAAGTCATGCCCCACGCCACAGCGTGCAACACTACAATTGTTGCACAGAATCGACAGAAATTACAAAGCCAAGTTTAGTTTTATGCAACATGACTGGTTTTCGACTAACAAGAACAACACAATGTGACATGAGGTTTAACAATATATCTGATAACTGGACCATGCCAGTACAAATATTACACAACGCAGCCTGGGCCAGATAGGTTGACATTTGACAGACTGCTGTGTTTAAGCAGACATTCTTCTTCAACCAGACACGTGATCACTATCTGATCAAATAGCTTTATAGATCAAGCCGACGCCATTGTTTGGATTTCTATTCTGAGCCTACTCACGTGACTAGTTTTCTTTCAAAATTATAAATACATGTGTACAATATAGTGTAGATAAACACAGGTAACAATGTTTTCAACAAGATCCAACATCCAGAATTCAAACTACATTTGTACACTATAGCGTAGATAAACACAGGTAACAATGTTTTCAACAAGATCCAACATCCAGAATTCAAACTACATGTGTACACTATAGTGTAGATAAACACAGGCAACAATGTTTTCAACAAGATCCAACATCCAGAATTCAAACTACATGTGTACACTATAGCGTAGATAAACACAGGTAACAATGTTTTCAGCAAGATCCAACATCCAGAATTCAAACTACACGTGTACACTATAGTGTAGATAAACACAGGTGACAATGTTTTCAACAAGATCTAACATCCAGAATTCAAACTACATGTGTACACTATAGTGTAGATAAACACAGGCAACAATATTTTCAACAAGATCCAACATCCAGAATTCAAACTACATGTGTACACTATAGTGTAAATAAACACAGATAACAATATTTTTAACAAGATCCCATTTCCATTGACTACATATCAAATAAATTTTGTTCTTTACACATATTTGTCGCCTGTCAATCAGTATATTTAAATTATCTGTTCAATCGTTGCCTTTACCACTTGTTGAAGGTAGCATATCTTTTTGTTGTTTTTAATCAATGTTAAGTCCTCCTAGTTATGAGACCCGCGGTGGTGGCTTAGTGGTAGCGTGTGCGCTTACTAATCTTACTCTAATTTACCGTTCACGGGATCGAGTCCGTCTATCGCCCATCAGCTATATGAGTGAGTCACACGATGTGGCTACGGCAATCGCGGGAGTGGTTTTTACGAGGTTTCTTCCTGGTTTTCCACCGTAATAAGGCAAAGAACAATGTGAAGTGGACATACTGTCGTCATATAAGTGAAATACCCTTGAGTACTACGTTAAACCCCAATCAATCAAACAAACAAACAAATCCTAGTTATTATCCTCCATCCATTTATGAAGAACGTGATTCTACTTTGGTTTTTAAGCTTTATTTAAACAAGCTCCAGCTGCGATTATTATGTTGAAAATCGATATAAATATGTGCTTAACTAAATCCCACGACTTGGTTTCTTACGTCTTTGTTTTTTCTCTTTAGTCAACGTTAGAATAACCAGTGTCGAGAGTCCATAAGATGAGTGTGAATTATTAACGTAACCAACTACTAAACTAAAGTTAATAATATAAATGTACTACTCTCGTGTTGGAGTCCGTCTGTCGACCACCAAGACATCGTATGAGTGAGTCACATGATGTGGGTCCGGTCGGGCGTTTTTTTTTTTACTACATTACATCCCTTCATATAAGTGAAATATCCTTGAGTAAGACGATAAACCCCAATCGAACAAATAAACACAAGCCGAACGAAAAGTGGGTGTGAAGCCTATAGTTCAATTGAAATAACCTCAAATAAAACAATGCGATAATCAACACAGATCCAGTTCATGTTTTGCCATGGTATCAAGTATCAAGCTGCTAATCATGGTGTTGTAATCGCATGAATTTTATAACACTGAACAAATTAGACATTAACAGCCATGTAGGACACCTTTCTGTCTTGTCTGTTTTACTTCTTTCAGAACTAAATACACAGGTAAAAATGTACGATTTGCAGTAACACAAATTGTAATAAAAACACTTTGTAATATTATTTTATTTTTCACTATTTTGCAATAACGCATGTAAATAAAAAAAATGTTGATCGGGTACAAAGCATTATACAAGCGAATACCCCTGCTTTTAACATGTACAATGTTAGCATCGAATTTCTACATGGAATTTTCGGGAAAAAAGCGACGGAAAGCCAAGAGGAAATTAATTCTTCGGCGATTTGTGAAAGACAAGGCTGAACTGTGAGTAAATTGTCAAACTGCTCTATCCATTACGTTGTAATGAGGACAGTCGTGATAATGCTCGGTACAGGCCTACACATGGCTTCTATCTAAACATTGACAGGAAAACCGCGACACATGCGCAGCGGTAATTACATTTCTCGTTATTATACCGCTACTCACAGTCTAATCAGTCTACCATGAAAGCGAAGTTACATGGGTTCTACACTGGACTAGGACATGCTACCTTCAATGTCTCGTGAACTTTTATTTATGTTTTTGGAATTGGCTTGAATTATCGGATTGAAAGACACGACTACCATCGGACGCATATGGTGATGACTTGTAACAGTGTACATTAGAAAAAAAGCGAATGTAGAAAAAAAAAACGCTTTGTCTTACCGCTTATCTCACAGGTCAGGACAAACCAATCATATAATATATTGTCGTCAACGCCACCTTTTGAAATCGCGATAGTAGAGGTATTAAACTAGTACACCGCAAAAAAAATATAACTTAAAGTTATTGAAGCGATTCCAAATCTATTTAATATGGGATTTAACGTAACGTTGTGGAATTGTTCGTAAGCTGTTTTGGATAAACCATAAATATGTTTGGAGTAATCCTTGTCTCTCCATTTCCTCTAAATTGATAGCATATTCCGCTGGTGCTTTATTGGATAAATATTCCTCTACTTTTTCCTTAAGATGTTAAGGAATATTTTTTCAGTGATTTTTCGCCTTTGCAGGCAACGGACCATAACATATTGGATTTCTGGTCGCACATTGTCAAATTTGATCTTTGAAAGAAACGATTTTACCTGTAGGCCTACGATATACAGGTATATGGTACGATTACAATGTAAATGATTACACGTTATATATATATACGAGAGAAATCAACAGGGTTGAAAGTTTAACCCATCAGCTTGCCCGAAGATTAGTGTAACATGTTGTAGACAGTGCAATCCTATACGGCATTCTAACGACAGATCGAGGGAGGGCCACTTTTCTCCTTCGAGAGCGACACACGTTACCGCATTGGTGATCTATCACCCGTTTGAAGCAGTGTTGTCGGCGCCTTTATCACTTGCAACCGCGGAGTTACGAAGATCGTTTGAGATATTTATGGGTGATGTCATCTAAACGTTATGAGGTTTCGCGAACCGCTGAGGTTAACACTTAATTAAACCATGAGAGAATATAGCGAGATCTAACATCGATATCAATCATTGTGTGTTAGAGGTAGATCAGCAGCACATAGACCATTTGTAGGCTTCATTGGGACACAGATTTACAATTGCCCTTTAAAAATATTAAACATCTGGTTCTTATACCTTCTCTCCTATGCATCTGAACCCGCATCCGTGGCTTATATGGGTTTACGTGTCTGCTTACTAATCCTACTTCGATCTACCGTATATTAGTGAGTCACATGATGTGGCTCCGGCAATCGCGGGTGTGGTTTTTATGATTTTTCCTCCCGATTTTCCATGTTGTTTAAGTAAGGAACATTGTTGAATGTACAAACCGTCGTCATAAAAGCGAAGTAGCTTGAATCCCCAACGTGAATCCCCAATTAGACAAACAAAAAGACTAACAAACCTATTTATCATTGTTTGATTCGACCATGTTCTTGATAGTTTAGTGTTGTTAATCATGGTGCTATCAGATATGCTTTCTTGTATCAATTAGGAACTGTTTTTCAGTTACGTTGGCAACTAGAATCGTGCTTTAGTTATAACTGATGGGTTGTCTCTAGTTTTCCTTCAACGTACATGTATCAAACACACAAAATCCCTCACTTGACTTGCATAATGTTCCGATAACAGTCGAATTTAAGTCCAAGTTAAGGAAAGGAGTATTTTTGTTGAGCTGTGATGCTCAGCTCGAGTTGATGAATTGTTTCCTACTTGACATTTGTCAGGTTTTGATTGGATTCTGGCTATCTGGTAGCTTACAGATATTTGAACGGTAAAATACCGTAAAGAGTATAACCGTCTTTCTGTTTAGAATAATCTTGGATTTCTGTCCAATTTGATCTTTTTATGAAATAATTTTGAAAACTTTGGTGTTTTTTAAAACAAAAAAGGCACACTAGTAAATTGAAATTGTTGAATTTATACTGTACGATATACACGTATTTAATTATGGTAAATTTTTAATTTTAACGATTTCACGTTGCATATGTACGACATAGATCAACAGGGTAAATATTTTACCCAGCTATCGTTTATGCCAGAACAGCAGTGTAACCTTCTGTATGCAGTGTACGCCTATTGCATTTCCTGGACAGATTGAGTGAGGGCCATTTTTTTCCTTCGGGAGCAAGACCGTATTGGTGATATATCACCCGTTTTAAGCATTATTGTCGGCGCCTTCATCACTCGCAACCCGCGGAGTTACGACGATCGTTTGAGATAGTTATGGGTGATGTCATTTAAACGTTATGATGTTTCCCGAATCGCTGAGGTTAACAATAAATTAAACCACGAGAGAATATAACCATGTCTAACATCGATATCAATCATTGTGTTTTAGAGATGGACCATCAGCATGTAGACCGTTTATTGGTTTTTACTGAAAGACAAATTTACAATTGCCTGTTAACAGTCACATGTATGTGACTTTACAAAAGCTTCAAGCGGCCCAGTTATCTTTAATAAGTAGTACAATATAGGTGGCCGGCATTTACTGCTGTCGATTCGATGCCCAACTCTGAGGGTCATGGGCTCGATTCTTAGACGGGTTTCAACCTGCACAATTTTCTGAACTAGAATCTGTTCAAACTAAGAAAGTGTTATCCTAAAATAACGAAAATACTATTACTATCAATTAAACAAACAAATCTAGTCATCGATGTTTCATTCCATCATTTTCTTGATAGTTAAGGTTTTGTTTACCGTGGCTCGGTCAAGTATGAGTCTTGTATCAATTAGCACCGTTTTTTTGTTTCGCGGTTACTCTGGCAATTCTAATTGTTCTTTAACTATTATTGCAAGATTGTCCGTAATTTTCGTTAAACGCATCGAACAGAAAAAAAAGTCCAATTTAAGTCCAAGTTAAGAAAAGGAGTTCTTTTGTTGAGCTGGGATGTTCACCTCGGTTTGATGAATTGCTTCCGACTTGCCATTTGTCAGGTTTTGATTTGGTTCTGGCTATCTGGTGACTTACAGTCAGTTACAGATATTTGAACGGCAAATACCGTATAAAACAAGTCCGCCTCGATATATTGAACGAATAGTTCTATTACAACTGTTTAACCAAAATACACATTTTGCCATCAATGTGTTGAAAATGTTCTGCGAATAGCCTGCATCGTTTTCCAACTCTACACAAACCCATAATTTGTGTTAATAACTTTAATAGAGTGCCTGCGTGACACGATCTTGAAAAAGATTTTCTACGAAATATTTTAGTAAATAATGTAAAAAAAACTGTTATATGATGTAAACGGTATCAAATAAAATCGAGCTGATCACCAGCAGACATGTTGTGTAGGTTCTGCTCGTGGGTTGTGTGCTGTCGAGTACCAATTTTGTAGCGGCGCGTTTAGCGTACAGGTCACTAGATAGCTGGGACTGGCGAGCGAGGAAGACATACATAGGTCTTCAAACTTGTGTTATTTTCAACAGATTGTGACAGTTGTTCTGGCGAACGGTTACTGAGGCCCACTCTTTAGGTAACAGTGCATTTTTTGGTGGCATGAAGCGCATTGTAATAAGATAATTTGGAATATATTTTGTAGTTTAGTTATCCCTGTTGATAGCTAAACGAAACGCCATATTGTATACGGTAGCGCTGGACTCCGTAAGTCAGGTGATCCAGCTTGTGGTCATTCTTGTTGTAGATTTGTAATATTCATTAGGCTAGTTTTCTACAGGTGAATGATTTAATATTAACTGTTGAACATATCGAGATTTTATTATATAATTAAGGATATGTTTATTCGACTGAACTGATATTATAGGACTACATACTTTTAAGAAGATAATAAAGTAAATACCATTATGCTGGATACGTACGAAATGCTGAAGCGAAAAATAGCATAATGATTACATTTGTGTGCTAATATTTGTGTGCTAAATACCGGACATGTGATATGTTTGTTTCAGAATACATTACTTACGTTACACTTATGTGACCTTCAGTTATTATTTCATCTTATTGGTACCAATAGGCCTATACTAATTTTGCGTAAAGTCCAAACATACTGGAACTCTGTGTTACCTGCTGTAAATCTGTATGTGACACATTTTAAGACCAGCCATTAACAGAAAACAGCCCATCGACTCGCGATATCGACTTATCCAAAGACAAGGAAATTTTTTTATTTTTTTTTAAAGGGTCTAGTGTGTTTGTATATTTGTAAAAAATATTAAATGCATATCATGGAGACTGATTATTTAGACTAAAACGTCAAATTTAGTGTTGACACGTGTTTTTTGCTCATTAAGATATGTAAATATATAATAATATCTGTAAGTATATTTTTATTGCATCTAGCATCTATTGAATCATTTAGCATACGCAGATGATTGGCAATGAAGATAGAGTAGATAATTATAACATTAGAACAACTAATTATACCACATTGAAAAGAAACTGTTCCACGGAACATTGAAGGAAAAGACGCAATGACAAGCTGTCTGGATGTTTGAATGATCGATGGATACATTTATTAAATTTGTAAGTTGGTTTGTCAGTTCGCAGCTATTGTCGTATAAATATTTTGATATTATGATTTATGATATATTTGTTAAAAGAACTTATGTTAATGCTTGTATCACTTGATACTGATTGCTTGAAGGGATATATATTAAACGAGACCACATTCCTTTATTGATACGGTATAAAAGTTATCTCTTAAACATTTGCCCATGTGTCGTGTATGCGTTTGGTTCCAGGGTGGGTTTCGGCTTGTTCTGACTAATTAACTGTTTACAGTTAAACACTGAATACATTTTCTTTGCTTCGATTGGTAGCATCCTGTACAAGGCCCTTATCCACAGGAACATAACAGAAAAATATTTACAGCGACAGCACTCATATTACCTATAGTTAGGTCCCAGTGAATGCTTACTTGTTCAAGGAATACAAGCCCGCGGCCGTGGCTTAGTGGTTAGCGAGTGCGCTTTCGGTGCCTACTTCGATGTACCGTTCACGGGATCGAGTCCGCCTGT
>JAQQZZ010121990.1:0-14497 GCA_030265115.1 Mopalia vespertina
CGGATAAACAAGCATTCGTTTTTAGTCAAATAATTATTGATACAAGAGCGTTAATGATGACATAATGAAATATGTCTTGTTATAGATGCCCATGAGACAGGAGTGGAATGATGGTTTGGACGCCATGTCATACGCCCAGAGAATGAGCCACGATATCTATGGCACAGTGATGCACCTCCACGATATAGCGGGCAAAGCTGGCAAGAAACGACAAGTTGATATCCATGTAAGTATGAAAACGTAAAATAGACGCCCCCTCCCCCTCATTAAAATGAGCAACGATTTCCCGTTGCATCTGACCGGTGTTCCAACTATTCTTGCCGTTAAATTCCTTGTCTTTTGTACAGCTCTTCCGATGTGAGTATATGTCAGTAGAAACTTATAATTATCAATAAAAGTAAAACGCAAAAACTTGTTTTTGAGACTTAATAAATATAATATATAAACTAGGCTTACTTGAAAAATTAATATTAGTACGTAAATAGTTGAAATGTCCTTAACTCTCGCCTCGCCTCACCTCACAATAAAGTAAACAAGCAAACCGTATCCCCCTGAATCTTGTCATCATCTTGTCAAACCTCAGAAAGTATGGGTAAAGTATGGACGTGTGGGTTCAGATACATGTATCATAAGAAAAACAGTTCGGCGATACAATTTAAAATAGAGGACAATAGTGAACAGTATGGTACAATGCAAATGCACAACCATAGCCCTGCTAGCCAGCTTTCAAAGCCGGTGGAGGCAAGCTAAAATTTCTTTCTCTACAATAATTTGTTTTTTAACGCTAAGTTTAAAAGACTATGAGACGAGATCTCTTTAAATAAACAAAAGATGTATTGTACACTTTTGGCGTATCAGTAACATCTTTGTTGTTCGTAAGAGTATTCCACGCTTTCCTTTGCCATTGAATAAGGAAAACAACAGCTTTACTTGTAAACTGTTCAGTGTTTATTAAATACTTTACGAGCGGAAAGTTCACCACTTGAGGACCAGATTTTTATCGTTTGTTCTTAATAGCAAACGATCTTTTTTTTCTTAAAGGGATGGTTAACTTATTCACTATCGAAAGTTAGCTAGTCCATTACAATGTAAGTCGATTGGAGGTGTGTGCCGCTTGACCAATCAGATAACCACATTGTTGCGCATGTCTGGATGAATAATCATAATAAAAGACACATGGCTACTTAACATATGTGTAAGTCAGAGAAAAACGAAAAATCAGAGAAAAATCAGGTATTAGTATTGAGTAGGTCGGCGACGGATTGAGATAGGTGGGACGTAGAGCTAAGACAAGGGAATTAGGTCTATGCATAGTGCTAGATTGTTGCATGTCTTGTTTGAAAGTAGACGGAATCTCATACAATATTATTATAAGCACGATAAGCTAGTGGTTTTAAACTCTATTTAAACGGTCTTACTTGAACAGTTATGACTACTTTTTCGACTAGACGGCTTCGCCGTGCTAGAGGACCAAATGTTGGTGGCGTGGATTTTACGGGGTTTCCCCCCTTTTTGCCACCAAACTGAAAGTAATGCAAAGTTATCATGCTTGGAAATACCATTTAACAACGTTAAACACCAATCAAATCAATATATAAATAAGTATTTGAATAATATACCTATCTTGTCGCAATGACTCAGTGAATATATTCTTACTTCAGTTGCTGTCTGTCTTGGAAGACACCTATCTTCATCATCAAATTGAGCTGATCAAATCAAGAGGCGATCATGTGACAGAATTGACACGTGCAATGCAGCACTCCTCTCCAGGTCTGGGAGAATTCGTCTTCGACCAGAAACTTCGATAAATTACGGCAATTATCGGATAGTAGTCTCTGCTGCCATGTAATACATGTGTTCAACACACGCCGGCGAAAACATCTAACAGTCGACACATGGTCGTGAAATGTGGACACAGACTATAATAAAGAGATCTTGGATGTTGCGATAAAACGTTTTTCTGTGAGAATAAAAATCGTCTCAGAAAAAGCATTCGTTAAAACTGTTCACGTTAATTTTATTGCTGCTATAATAACATGAAAAATGTTCCTATTTTTTTCTCAATTATTCTTTATGCGCCTGCTGTTTAAACTCAGGCATCTGGAATTACCAAACTGAGATTAGAATGAAATCTGGTGTTTGTATGTGTGATAACTGATGAGAGTAAACAAATATAGAAAATATCCACACATGGCGTTTGTTGTAGATTTGGGGTTTACATACCATCATTCAACCAGTGGCAAAGAAACTACGGCAAAAGCCAAATTGTCTACAGCTAGTAGTTTCCTATCTTGCCGTGTAAACCCTTTCCATAGTTCTATTCGATAAAAGCAGTCAATGCTTGTGAACACTTATTGATCGATTGATTGATTGATTGATTGATTGATTGATTGATTGATTGATTGATTGATCGATCGATCGATTTATTGATTGGTTGATTGGCTGAATGACTGACTGACAGGTTTATTGATTCATTGGCCAGTTGATTTGTTGATTGATTGATTGATTGACTGATTGATTGGTTGATTGATCCATTGATCGATTGATTGATTGACTGATTAGTTGATTGATCCATTGATCGATTGACTGATTTGCTCTCCTAAACAGATTTTTTACTCCTACGCCGCCCCTGGGAATATTGGATGGATGTCCACAACATGTGTCAAAAATTACTTGTTTCCGGTTTGAATGAGACTTAGTTTACTATATCGGCGGCCGTGGCTAAGTAAGCGTGTGCGCTTACTAATCCTACTTCGATTTACTGTTCACGGGATCGAGACCGTTTGTCGACCATCAGGTATATGAGTGAGTCACATGTTGTGACTCCAGCAATCGCGGGGGTGGTTTTTACGAGGTTTTCTCCCGGTTTTCCCCCGTATTTAGGCAAGGAGAAGTGTGTAGTGGACAATCCGTCGTCATATAAGTGAAATACCATTGAGTACGACGTTAAACCCCAACCAAACAAACAAACCAGACAAGTAGGAAACCACACTAGCACCACAAGGGAAACAAACAATGCCCAGATTCAAAATACAAGAGAAACACGTGATGTCGTAAACAAGACAGTCATGTGATACATCCCTGAACACCAAACACAAGGCCATCATCAAGGAGCTGGCTTCAAAACGCTAATTAATGGCAAACACCAAATAATAATTGTAAATCAACACCCACGCGCACCATATGCTAGAGCAACAATAGTGCATAACAAACTAAGTTAAAGCTCGCCTATAAATCTGCAGCTAAGATAAAGTATACCACAAGATGCCTGAGCAAAATACTCGCACCGTAAGTTAAATCAGCTGAATCCTTCATCAAACACTCTGTAGAGGACTAGCTTACTTTTAATAGTGAATAAGAATTGTAAAACAAAAATAATATACAAAATTATCCTTATTTGATAGCAAAGTTCACGCTCTATTCAATGCTTAGCTCCGTTTCTTAAGTTAACCATCACTTTAACATAAATTTCCATGATCTAATTTGAACAGCAAGCTCCCGGCCGCTCCTATCTTACCGATCTGTTGGTTCATAACAGTAGATGACACCTTAATTGCTTTGTATGATAACCTAGGCCACAACGAATTATTGAATTTCTTAAACGACCAGCACCAGCGCATCAAATTTACGATGGACACAGAAATCAACCAACAAATCCCTTTGTTAAATGCTCGAGATAACAACAAAATAACAGTGTTAACCGTAAGCCAACAGTTTCAACCACCCCACGCAGAAAAAGACAAGTATCCTCACTACATTAACAAAACGTGCCGTGACCATCTCATCGACACCGGAAGCCAAGAACACAGAACTAAAATATCTACAAGACGTATTCACTTCTTCAAAAATCGATATCCAAATTAAATTGATGACAAAGCCGTTTCAGAATTTGCTAACCCAACCAGTAGCCAACCTGAAGTGAAGGACCCCTCCTTAATTACCCTTCCTTTCATTGGTGACATCCTTAATAAAATAATAAGACTTCTAAAATCAGTGCCAACATTGACTGTATCCGCACAAACAACAAAAGCCTACAAAGTTATATCTGTCTCTGGTAAACGCCCTGTTTCAGTACCGCACCAACCGAAAATTGCGTGTACAAAATGTTATGCCCATGCGAAAAACATTATATTGGAGAAACATGCCGCTGTTTTGATAAAAGGATCAAAGAAAGCAGAAGTTCAATAGAGCAGTCAGACTCAAAATCAGCCCTATCGGATTACATACAGTGTAATAAAACTCATTTCAGACTGTAATGGTAATAAATCTTAACCTTGACGAAGACAAAGTTGGGGATAACTACATAGGCCTACTACACATATTATATTGTGAAAATTCAAACAACATATACAATACCTCAATTAAAACACTTTCCATCATCAAAGTTTAACTTCATTTAATACACAAACGATATGCATCTATACAATTTAAGTAAACCAAATGTAAATAAGGAAATAGCAAGACGTGCTCAGCCTCTGTCTAAAATAACGCCCACGTCACCTTGTACTCTAATCAGCACGTAATACAGTACAAAACATGATTGCTCTACATTCTTCATCCCGCATTTCCTTGGAAATAATCAAACCTACTAAACCCGTAAAACATTAGTCTTAGCAGACAAAGCACAAACTCACCGGAAGTTCTCCAACCTGGTTTTGTTGTTGTCCTTGTGAACGACTGGGCGCTGGTGTCGATACTGGAGACAAAGGTGGTTCCTGAGAGAAAAACAAATTTCAGAAACAGACGATTCTCGAGTCGAGAAGCTTTCCTGGACCTGATGTGATGTATTTACATCGACAGGAGGATATTATTGAACTGCATCAAGTGTCCAAAGCAAGACTTCTATATCTGACTTCTTTATCCACCAAGGTTTGTTCAGTGTTGGAGAACGTGTGCTCTCGTCGACATAGCGCTGCTAGATCGACAGAACCTGATATGAAAACCTTTGGCAAAAGAACATTTCTATATACGGGTTTCACCTATTCAATCTTCCTTCCTTACATCAAACATTGGGATAGTGACATTGGAGTGACGTAGAACAACGTACACAACGTCTTGCAATCTGAAAGCTATTGCTGAATCACAGTTACGCGGCATTTGGTGATGACTATAGAGTTATCTGGAAGGAATTGGGTTTATAAAAGCATCAATAGTTTTTAGAAACAAGAATTGGCATTCGCCCAATGAGTTTTAAAAGTTTCCTTTCCACGCGAAGGACATGGTTTACCATGAATACTATTTTACCTGCCATGCACGACAATGTAGGTTTTGCACATTGCTCTATAGAAACTTCAAAGAGCTCAAATAGGACACACCAGTTTTAATGCTATTTTCAGTTGAATAGCAAGGTTGACACATCATGCAATGCAAGTTTTGAGGGTAGACAGGTTGTCGGATTCTAATGCATGTTTGTTTGTTTGTTTGTTTGTCAATAACATAAGGTTTCAAATAACGCTAACTTTAAATACACTTCATTAATAAACATTCCCTGAATTTAATGATTGCATTTACATTGGACAGTAGGAAGATTAAGATTTACAGGATACAACGTTTTCCACTTTTGGAAAATAAAATTTAAAAAAAGAGGTATAGATATTAAATAAATCAAGATTATGTTTATTATTAATAGCGCACGGTAATTAATTAACAAGGGTTAAAATAACTTTATCAGTGATGTAGTGGATGGTTGTTTTCTGTTCCTTTGAGCCGACATATAGGTTGAACAATCCTGATCTAGTTTAAGACGCCAATCAATAAATCAAATCGATGGGTCGCTTTGATGTTACCTCACTACTTAACTTCGTGCTTCCCGCGCGTTATAATGAATAAATCACCATGCATATGGATGGCGAAATCAACAAACGTTGTGCAGTGCTTTTTGTCCACTAGTACTATAGTAAGGGGAGGAGACCTAGAAATGCTACTCGGCGTCCGTCCGTCCTTCAATTCGTCCTTCCATCCGTCCGTCCGTCCGTCGCAAATGTTTGTGAACACGCTAGCTTGAAAACAAATTCACAGATTAACTTCAAACTTGTTCTTCTAATGTTTCACATTGCTGCAAACACGGCATTTAACACCAATTATTCCTGAATAGTTTCACTAATGATGAAACTTTTTAAAACGTTTAGTTTCTATCACTCTAGTAAGCAGAAAGAAGAATAAACACATACTTCTGGATAAAAGTTTGACTTGTTCCTGTTTAGTTCCAAGTGGAAACAGGACATCATTTATCAAAAATTCGGGCTAATCATTAGTACAGTTCCACAGAATCTTGGAAGATAACTACTTGGTTGAACACTGAATTCGTTGAGTTTCATGGGTTTCCATAACTTTCCAAGACTTTCAAAAACCAAAAACTTGAAATTTTCTAGCAAATTTAGAAGTGTGAGTAGCCTATTTATTTTTGAACATGTCAAGCTAGTATCTGTCTTTTAGGGTTTTTTTTATTAAATCATCAATTAAATGGCTTAGAGAGAATGATAATCTCTAGAAGTCATAACCGGACTGAACGGTTAAATGACTCTCAATTGGAGGATTGGAGGCTCATTCAGCATCACAAGATTTGTCATATTTAAACACATTTAAGACCAGTTAGTTTTGTAAATATGTAATTATAACCCCAAATTCTCAATAACATGGAAATGTTACAAGCCTCTCACGTAAAGGTAAAATATATTATTCACTTTAATTGCCTTTATAATACTAAAATGCAGCATAAATTACAAATTCTTCTGATAAATTTTTTTTTTCACTCTATGACGTCTGAAGGATTTTTTTTAAAGCAACCAATCGAGGTAGCAAGAAGGTGAAAAGACACTGGTCTCGGCAAGCAACTTCGACAGACCTCACACGAGTGATGGATGCCCTTCCAACTTCAGACTTTTATGTCTAAAGCTGGTAGCTGCCAGTTCTCGTTAGACCTACCCAAGTTATTTTGGTAGCCGGCCGTTTTCGTTAGACCTACCCAGGTTATTTCGGTAACCATCCATTCTCTTTAGTTCTCGCTAAACCTACCCAGGCTTAACGGGAACTGGCCGCTACTACTCAAATTGCTTTTTGTTTATAATTGTTCTTTGCCATTGTTGAAAGAAATCGTACCTGTGGTCGGTGTGCTGCAACGGAAACCCCAAAAACAGTTGTTAGCTGGTTAACGCTTAAACTGCCTCCCTCCACAATCGCAATGCACAAATTCAAGGCTGGATTAAGATGTTGGTGCCCCCATATATATATATGCAATTCAAAATATAAACAATAATAAACCATATAAGCTTCTCTTTCTCTTTTGTTTTTTTAATAAAACAAAACATATGGAAAATAATGTTTGTTTTTTTAATGTTAAAACTACCCCCCTCGCGCCCTCCCATCATTTGATGCTCTAAGCACGGGTTTATTTTGCTAAATAGTTCATCCAGCCCTGTGCACATCAAACCAATGAAAATTAATTTGATATGCAGTAAACTAAGTGATTTGTGTTTTAAAATCTGGGTTGGGTTAATTGTTCAAAAGATGGTTTGAAGTTAATACCATTAAACAACTGGCCTCTATTTCTATTTGACCAACCTTTTTTTTGTTACTTATTCGTTATTCTAAAAGGACAACATTGATTATGTGTAGCCTTGCATTGACATTCAAAACGTTTGGGATATTAAAAATATTTTAACCCAAACAGCGTCTGAGAAACAATTCGATTTGGACATATTTACCATATGGGGGGAGGGGAAGGAGGAGTGGAGGACAAGACACAAATAATGTGTTTTCGTTTTATTCTTGTACCAGATAAATCATATAACTATGCATATTGCGGTTCTCCAACGATTGGTGAAAAAAATAGTTGAGGAAGTTTTAGATACGTACGTTTATTAATTATAAATTGGATGTGGCATGCAGACGATAAATCAGACAACATGTCAACCACATTGAAATTTGAAGCATCTAATAGAACGTCAGGACGTCACAGGTGCTTTCATGGGGCGTCTAGTTTTAGCGGTTCTTTCAAACGCTTTTACTGATTGGACAACTTTATATTCTTTGTTTGGTGCGGGTGTCGCACATTTGTTAGAATATGTCAATATTTAAGTAAAGTTAAGTAAACTTTTGTCCTTGTTCTTTACAAGCTTTAAGAGAATCAGACGACTAGGGAGTGCAGAGAATTATTCACTGTATCCAGTGTCTATTTTTTGATCATCTGCATTTAAACAAAGAGATACAGAAAGATCAAAAAATGCCGACAAACAAAGTGATAACATAACAAAAGCTGCACTTTAAGTGGCCAAATCAGACTGCGTAGCAGACTAAACATGAGAAAATTTTAAATCAAAGGGTGATAGCAACTGATTAAATGATAAAACAATAGGTTGAAATAGTACGGACAATGATCGGAGCTCACGTGATTTCTATCAACTTTCTTCATTCTCATTGGTCTATTTTGATATGAAACCCTGAACACTAGGATTGATCTGTTTTGGGGTTCAGAGTTCGGCTTGAAATACTAGTATAGTACGAGTGGATTAGTGGACAGATTTTAGAACAATACTGTTGAGCTTTTACCTCGTCTCATATCAAGAAGATATAGCGAGATAATGGCGCGAATCCTTTTTGCAGTATTGATAACCCTGGGGCTGGTCAAATTGGGCCTGGGTAACACCATCTTTGATCACATTAGAATTGGTAAGGTTTTTCTATTTGTTTTTAATGTTGTCTTACGTGATGTTCTGTATAGTTTAAAGAGACACGGTCGCCCAAAATCAGGTATATTTGCCTTACCGGAATAAAACCCGAAGTTGAAATCTTTTCGTTAATTCAAGCCTGAACTTTGTATGATAAATGAAACTAAAAATATAATAAAAATATAAAATTAACATCTTCGTCCCGAAAATTCAATTTAAGGGGCTGGGCCTTGAGCAACATAGCTAGCAAGAAGAAAGATTGAAATTTATTCTATTAAATTCCGCTACTGTTGGTATCTAATAAAACCGTCACTTTTAGTAAGGGTATTGCGAAAGCGTAATCCAGCAGGACTGACGACACATAGGACGCTCCTTGAATTTCGGATGCTATGCGTACTTTACTTTTAATTCGAACCTTGGGCTACACTTAAATTCGTAGCGATTCTTATGTATTGACAAAGCTGATTTTGGGTGACCGTGTATGTTTTTACGGAACAATAAAACAAAGGCTCATAAGTCATTAGTTAACATTCCAGTAATATAAAAGCCTTACCATTTTGCACTCTGTGAATTTGTCATATTTTGAGTTTACTTTCAAAATGTTCATTGAATGCAACGTATATTTAGAAAATTTGCAAAACATTGACACATTTCAAAATTAAAATCTTGAATTTGAATATTCTTCCAGAAAATTCAAATGAAGGGGCGGCAACTCAGACGAACAGACCACGCCCCTTCGCGACATAAACTGTGAGCCATTTCAAACCGCTCTGACATCCAAGGCGTTCTCGAGGCATTTTTAGATTCTTGCCCCGCCCTCACACATGTTGGATTGGAATCAAATCGGATTTTTCTGGTCTACTGCAAGCTAAGTAAGAAAATAATTTTTTTCTTTTATCTGGACGATATTGTCAATAAACCCAAATTCGGGGGATCGTGTCTCTTTAAAAGACTTGTTATTGTCATTATGGATGGTGTAACATTTCATCAAACTATAAACAAATTGACCATGAAAAATCCATAATTTGAAATCTCTGTTAAAGTTTAATCCCTCTATTCACGACAAGAGAATGTCTGGAACATGTATTTTGCCCTTAGCGAGAGGGCCTCGCCCAGCTTCGTTTACAGAAGCCTGTGTTTTTGTACTCTAGCCATCCGAACAACATATCTTGATTTATATTCTGACCTATGCTTGTTTCAGACAGTGAATTAGAATCTTTAGCCAGACAGAATTTCCACAAGAGGATTATCACCTTATTAAACCAACAAATCAACGTCCATTTGAACGCTAGTCACATCTTCACAGCCATGGTGTGTATTCATTAACCTCAACACATCTAACATACACTTTGATACACAACTACTGTAATTCCAATCAAAGATAACTTCAAGTTTGCATCGCATTTCGACACTTTAGTTTGTCCTGAAAAGTCATTTTGAATCCTAATGAAAAAATAAAGTGTCGAAACGTCGAGCAATAATGAGATCCTCTGTGTTCGGAATTACACTACTTATGTATTATACTATAGGTTTATCAGCAGAGCAACAGGTTTTGCGATACAATTTGGTTGCTTGTTGTCTAACGCCGTGTGCCATCGTATGTCTCTTATGATGACGCGCAAGTCAGACGGCTGAATGAAACAAGTCCTCCAAGTCACTGGTGACAAACACACGGTAAACATCAAAAAAAAAATATAATGGTCAAGCACTCTAACCTAAGACAGTCCAAACATGTTTGGTTTCGAGGAGAATTTGGCTCTATGCATGGTACTGGTCGCTGGGAACAAAGATTCCATAGCGGATAACGTCGAAGCGATGCCATCGTGCACTGCTATTCCAGAGAAGTTGCGATATTGACCACTTAGAAGTCCTCGAATGTACTGCGCACATCATCTCGGACGTCAAGCGATCGTCACCATTATTGCATATATTTTTTTAAAGCTGATAAACATAGTCATAGTTATTATTGTGTAGATATTTCACAGTTTTCTTCATTGTGGGGTTCATCACTACGGAGGACAATTAATAAAGCCGAAATATTAAGAATCTTTAACGTTCTTCACAGATGCAACGTTGGTCTTCTATGCTTGGCACCAAAGTGAAAATCACATAATTTAACATTAAAAAGCTCTGTCTAAGAAAGGAAGCTTCTCAGATGATTTCGCCTTTTCAATTTTTTTTTTTTTGAAATCATCTTCAACACATATATTCATATTTGCAACATTAAACAGTTATAGGGGCCATTTTGACTTCTAAACCGGTCTTACTCGGGAGTTGGTTTCAACTCCTTGAATTTTAGTCTTTATATGTTTGTGTTTCAGGCGAACTATTTTGACCGAGACTCTGTGGCTCTTCCAGGATTTTACCACTATTTCCACGAGGCTTCAGAGTTTGAACAAGACCAAGCTGAGAGTTTAATGAGATACATGAACAAGAGAGGTGGCAATGTGCATTTAGGTAGAATTGAGGTCAGTATTTCAAACATTACATTAGTACATTTGATGCATGGGGGAGGTGGCGAAGGAGGCAGGAGGGGAGGGGGGGGGGGGCTAACCTAAATACCAAAAAATATGTCTGGCTTGGAATATGGATTGATATTTGACAATGTACAGAGTTTATCTATCCCAAGAAATAATGACACATATAGCACTCTTTTTATTGCAATTGAAACAAGGTGTAGCCTACATCCGGTTGCTTTGCTTCAATGAAAAAGTATTAGCTGCCTCAGAAGATAACGCAAAGCTTTATGGGTTACAATTTCTGGTTTATTATAGCTGTAACGTTTCAACGTATATTTTGACATCGTTCTCAAGTAACACCAAACAGCCTATGGAGTTAAACAAGGTATGTCTTACTTAAATAATATACTTGAAAAATAATGACCTATTGAAATGCTTTGTGTTATAGATGCCAATGATACAGGAATGGAGTGATGGGTTAGACGCAATGGCATACGCCCAGAGAATTAGCGAAGATATATTTCACTCATTAATGTTTCTCCACTATGTAGCGGACACGCCCGGCAAGAAGCGACAAGTTGACGTTCATGTAAGTCTGAAAAGCTAAAGAGTATCAATAGAACGCAAGGATGGACCGGTCTTCCGATCGGTAGGTCCCAGCTTTATTCTCCTTCTCTGTTCTACAGCTATCCTGGTATGAGATACCCGGGAGAATTTAACATCAAGCGAGAAAATGAAACCAAAATGTCATTTTGACGACGAACTACAATTTGACCTGCGCATGGAGACCTAAACTGTCAAAATTTGTTGGGGTTTTTTTTCTCAAAATTTTCTTTCTTTACGTTCAAAATATATATATACATATCATTTTGTTTTTTGGCGCGGACAAAATAAGGGATGATTACCGCGGATGGCTAGAAAATGGCATATCAGTTGAATAATTGGCCAAACGTTGGGAGTGTGATTTAAACGAGGTTACCTTCTTTTTTTAACAAAACATTGCATCCAATGAAAAGTTAGCATACATGTGAAATACCATTGAGTTCAACGTTAAACACCAATCAAATAAATAAAGAATTATTTTAAAAAATATGCCTACCCTGCTGTCATATTCCCCTACATATATTCTAATTTCAGCTGGCGTCTGTTTTGGAAGACACCTATCTTCATCATCAAATTGAACTGATAAAATCCAGAGCATACCATGTGACAGAATTGACACGCGTAATGCAACACTCCAAGCCAGGTTTGGGAGAATTCATCTTCGATGAGAAACTTCGATAGACTACGACAATTACCGGATAGCCTTCTTGTTTTTGTTGTTTATGAGACATTGGTGTTTTTCAGTTCTTCAACAAAATGATCTACGTCACAACGATACGTTTTGGCATTATAACATTGACAAAGCACAGATATTACATTTTACAATAAAAGTAGCTTTTTTTGCTTGCTTTTGCTGTCATTTGATCAACATACGCCATGAAGAACATCTTCGTTAAATGTGGACATAGACTGTGATATACACATTTTGGATGTTGCGATTAAACAAATTCTGCAAGAATAAAAATTGAATCAGAAAACCTGAAAGCATGGTAAAACTGTTCGCATTTATTCTGTTGCTTATATTCTAACAGGAAAAATATTCCTATGTTAATTCTTTATGTATTCTGAAGTTGTTATACTGGTATTCTATGTTAACAAATTGAGATTAGAAAGATTGGTGATTGTAAGTGTGCGTGTAACTGACGAGAGTATACAAATACAGAAAATATTCACACAGTGTTTCTTGTACATTTGGAGTTTTTATTCATGCCTGGTCGATATGAAAGAAAGTTGGGAAGTTTTTGGCAGTGTTTATTCTCGCTTTTCAATAAATTTCCAGAAACAGCAAGACGTCATTTATATATTTATACCACCAAACGAATATACCTTATTGTGTGCTGCCTTTCTCTGTAACAAGTGATTGTTGTGACGTTTACTTTGATTAACTGGTGATTAATTTTCCCAGCACATAGAACTGTTGTTGAAGAAAACACTTAAACGGTCAGTATTTCATAGAACTGTTGTTGAAGAAAACATTTAAACGGTCAGTATTTCATAGAACTGTTGTTGAAGAAAACATTTAAACAGTCAGCATTTCATAGAACTGTTGTTGAAGAAAACATTTAAACGGTCGGTATTTCATAGAACTGTTGTTGAAGAAAATATTTAAACGGTCAGTATTTCATCAAACTGTTGTTGAAGAAAACACTTAAACGGTCAGTATTTCATATAACTGTTGTTGAAGAAAACATTTAAACGGTCAGTATTTCATAGAACTGTTGTTGAAGAAAATATTTAAACGGTCAGTATTTCATAAAACTGTTGTTGAAGAAAACATTTAAACGGTCAGTATTTCATAGAACTGTTGTTGAAGAAAACATTTAAACGGTCAGTATTTCCTAGAACTGTTGTTGAAGAAAACATTTAGACCGTCAGTATTTCATAGAACTGTTGTTCAAGAAAACATTTCGACTTTCTTATTCAAAAAGGACTATTTAGGGGCTCTAGAGTGTGTGTGCATCGTTTTAAGAAGGACAGGTCAGTCTCGACCTCTTTTACTGGATTTCAGGGTACCTCGTTTAGAATCTGTTGCTATGTCTGGACTACAGATCGTTCAGGGCCACATTGTGTGTTCTGGAAAGGAGAATCGCATCTTTAACTTTCCGTTCCTGTTAGACTTGAAAGAACTTAGGGGGTACTCGGATTGGAGTGAATTACTGGAAATATCGCAGATCACACGACGCGACCTACAGGCTCTCTTGTCGATCCAAGCAACAATTGGAGCATCAGTAGTTTCATATTACACAAAAAACACAGTAGGGGGTAACCTACTCCAATATCCGTATCTTTTATCGTCACAACTGCTTTAACTGGTGGAAGTCGACCAGAGGTTTTCTTCGCACAGATCAACAACATGTTTTTTGCAAAGCTAATATCTTGGATAATGAGATAATATTTTTCAGTCCAATGTCAAAAACATATCCACAATAAGCATTACTCCGCAGATTCTTGGGTGATGAAATGAATTTCTTTGTTGAATGTTACAGTTCCCTCATTCACAAATATACATGTCTTAAAAGCCGAGAACAGAAATCTGTCCTATAGAGCCAGACAATAATTTATTTTTGTCATATACATCCAGTAAAAACCGGATGTCCTTAAAGGAGAAGACCACCCAAAAAACATATTTTATAAATAAGTAAAACTTTTTGTGTGTAATACAATACATTAATTTCTATTTTCTTAACCTGATCGTAACTCTGGTTATCAACCATTAAAGAGCAACACAAGCACCAGTTGAGTCATCAAATCCTGTGCTGCTAAGTTTTC
>JAQQZZ010122001.1:0-10957 GCA_030265115.1 Mopalia vespertina
TCTATGTGATGGGGCTCATGAAAACCATGTGGTCCTCTATGTGATGAGGGTACATGAACACCATGTGGTCTATGTGATGGGGTCTCATGAAAACCATGTGGTCTTCTATGTGATGGGGGCTCATGAAAACCATGTGGTCCTCTATGTGATGAGGGTTCATGAAAACCATGTGGTCCTCTATGTGATGAGGGTTCATGAAAACCATGTGGTCCTCTATGTGATTGGGGCTCATGAAAACCATGTGGTCTTTTATGTGATGGGGGCTTATGAAAACCATGTGGTCCTCTATGTGATGGGGGCTCATGAAAACCATGTGGTCCTCTATGTGGTGAGGGTTCATGAAAACCATGTGGTCTTCTATGTGATGGAGCTCATGAAAACCATGTGGTCTATGTGATGGGGCTCATGAAAACCATGTGGTCTTCTATGTGATGGGGCTCATGAAAACCATGTGGTCTATGTGATGGGGCTCATGAAAACCATGTGGTCCTCTATGTGATGAGGGTACATGAACACCATGTGGTCTATGTGACGGGGTCTCATGAAAACCATGTGGTCTTCTATGTGATGGGGGCTCATGAAAACCATGTGGTCCTCTATGTGATGGGGGCTCATGAAAACCATGTGGTCCTCTATGTGATGGGAGCTCATGAAAAACACGTGGTCCTCTATGTGATGGGGTCTCATGAAAACCATGTGGTCTATGTGATGGGGGTTCATGAAAACCATGTGGTCCTCTATGTGATGGGGTCTCATGAAAACCATGTGGTCTATGTAATGGGGCTCATGAAAACCATGTGGTCTTCTATGTGATGGGGGCTCATGAAAACCATGTGGTCTATGTGATGGGGGCTCGTGAAAACCATGTGGTCTTTTATGTGATTGGGGCTCGTGAAACCCATGTGGTCTTTTATGTGATGGGGGCTCGTGAAAACCATGTGGTCTTTTATGTGATGGGGGCTCATGAAAACCATGTGGTCTTCTATGTGCTGGGGGCTCATGAAAACCATGTGGTCTTCTATGTGCTGGGGGCTCATGAAAACCATGTGGTCTTTTATGTGATCAAGATTTTGTTCAGAAAGTTCTAGTGATGAAATAAGACACAGCTAGTAAATGTTACAATACAGGAGATCTTTTGAAAAAATCTCAGAGAATGGATATTTGTATATTGATTCACAAATTGCTCTATGAACAGTTTTATTTTGTAATTACATAAATATGTTTGAATGGTATGCACACTACATTGCCCTTATATTTTAAATGAGCTTTTTCTTGCACTAAGAGAATCTAGAGAGTTTCATGAAGCAAATTTGTTAAAATGATAAATCGCACAAGTTTAAGGACTCTATTGCTATCCAGGAGTAAAAAATGCGACCCTTATCTTCTCGTGACTTTTGCAGTGATTTCAAAAGGCTGATTATATTAACACTACATATATTTATAAAGAGGAGGACTTCAAGATTCTGAATATAATAACTTATATTATGATTCAATTAATTTTAGGATGGCATAAATAAACAAAAACATCAAATAATTTTAAAAAATGGACCTACATGTATGTTTATAACTCTTACTTTTCTTAGGTGGTTGGAGATTTTTTCTTCAAAATTCCATGTCTTTGTAGTCAAGTATTTAAACTAAAAAACTGTCATTTCTAAATTTAAGTTAGTTTTTGCACAATTGATAAAAATGTATGTAAAATATAAAAATCCACCCTTAAAAAAGTATTTGCTTAATATCTTCAAAATGAAAATCAATATTAAAAAAATGCAAAACTCACATAAACTTTGAGACAGGCATTTTACAACTTAAATCTAAAAAAAACCATTCTAAAATACAGAATTTTTGGTCAATTTTTTGGCATTATCAAGATTATGAAAAGAAGATTTCAAAATTTTAACCTTGACTAGTGGTAGAGTCCTTAATGAAGTACAGGTTTCATGTTTTATAGTACATATACAAGGCTTTAATCCACAAGTTCTCTATCACATATGGTACAGTATGACCGAAGTCATGTTAGAGTTAACAATTAAAATATATTTGTCAAATTTACAGTTAAGTTTGAGGTTAGGTTCAAGGTGCTTCCTAACCCTAGTACTTAAGATCTGGCCTTTCAGGATGTACTTATTTTACCATCTCTAATGTACAGCATTAATCCATTAACTGATCAGCGTAAGATATCAGCGTAAGATTACTACATATGCAAACAGTCACATATATATTATGTGGTACAATCTCACTAAATTATCAAGAGAGTGAGGTTTCATTGTAGAATGAAAGATTTCAGAGGCATTTCAGAGCATTACTCTTAAGGCTAATCCAATAATTACTGACTGAACAGGTTTTAATGTGCTTGCTGCAGTATGTTTATCCTGAACAATCTGTCTGAGGAATAAGATTAAGCTATTAAGTATTAAGCAGAACAGACAGGAGTCAAGTTGGATTGTTGGAAAGTACATCTCCAGGGAGTTTCAGCACACTATCCAGAAGTCAATGCTATCCAAATTTGATCTGGACAGCATCACTCTGGGCTGAGAACATAGACTCCCATTGGTCTTGTAAACCAGCCATGTTTATGGTGATTGATGTACGAGCATATTGCATTATGTGTAGGTAATAAACTTGAGTGCCAGTTACAGTCCTGGGCTTCCAGATCCCCAAGGAACACTTCAGTCCACTTTAACCAAGAAACCAACCTAGTTAGCCACATTGTTCATCAAACTGCAATTATCATTTATTCTTCAGAGAACAACCAAATTAAATACGGAATTTTAAGTTAAATAATAACCAATGGGCTTAAAAACAACAACTACTGCATCTGTTTAATTAAAAGCTGAATATTTAAACTTATTTATATTTATACATAGCAAACAAAAAAGAAAACAGAACTCAAATTCTGATTACAAATAGCTCAGTGATATTGGTTTCAAAGTGAGAATGACTTCAATCCATGCCCATCAACTCAAAGACATGTTTATTTTGCATATTATATGCACTTCAACCTAACAGCATGAGTTGAAAATTGTGTTGATATGTTAATCCCTACTGGTCCGGTTTAATTTAAAGATTTGATTGATTGTTTGATCCGTGTTCAATGTCATACCTTAGGCTATTTCACTTATTATGATGGATTGTCCACTTCTCATTCTGCCTTATTAAACTATGATGGAAAACCTGGGGGAAACCTGTTAAAAACCACCTGTGTGATAGCCAAAGCCATCATATACCTGAGGTCATAATGGGATTTGAACCTGTAAGCGGTACTCGCTAACTACGGATAAGAACGTATCATTTTAAGAAAACATTTATACATAGATTATAGACTCTATAATATCACATATTACATTCTGTCTTAACCAGTCCAAAAACCCTTCATGCTTGTATGCCTGTTGTAAACTTAGACTCCCAGAAAAGTTAATTCAAGGTACATGTATGGTGGTTGTTGTGAGGTTTCAGTGGTTTTCCTTTTGTCAGGATTGTAAACAAACACCATTAAGGGTTCCCCAATTTCATTATGATAAACAATGGTTATAACAGACCACCATTAGTGGCTTTATCTCAGCTTAACTTAGTTTTATCTGCATTGCAGAAGGCAGGTTAGAAAATTGTTATCAACATCAAATAAAATATGGTTGGAATTAGAAATGTTTTAATCAAATCAATCTTTGCTAAATATTTTCTTTTGATGGAGGCGTTGTTTGAAAGTCCCAGGCACATAATTAAAATGACTTGAATGAGGAGGGCAATACCTTATCCTATTAAAAGAGAGGCTGCAGGACAACAGTTTTGTACTGATCCATTTAGCTAGTTCTGGAGGTTTATCAAGGAAATGACCTACTTCATTAACACAAAACTCTAATAGCACAAACCAATGGAGAACATGGAACAGAGGCAATTTAATCTAACTAAAGGTTTGGTGAAAGGATGTAACTTTGTTGTAAATAAGCACTAAAAGATATATATTGAACCATTGTTAGTTGTTTCAATATCTCGATCTTCCTGGTGTTTTTATGGGTATGCCTTACACATCATTTTTTTAAATATGGAAATGGTATTAATTGAGGTTAACATACAAGTAGTTGTCAAAGTTCTTCAGTGTAATAGATTTGATGACACCTCTTGAATTGAAAGGCTGACTGACACTGATCATCAGTTGCTTGGTACAACTCTTACTTCTACAGAAGCGATGTAGATGTAATTACATGTCTTCTGTGGCTAGTCAATACATACCAGTACGGTAAACCCACAGTGATACTTTAAGAGCCTAAAGATCTTCCCCATAATCTCCTTGGTGTGATAAGCTGGGTAATAATAGGACATGTAGATAAATAACCTTACTGTAAACACGGACATAATTTGAACAGAAAATCAACACTTATCTAGAATAATTAGTACGTTGATGGCTTTTGTTTTACATATTGCCAGGTAGACATATCATAATTCAATAATTCTTAGTAAAATTGATTAATTCTGGTCTAAAACCATTATCAAAATTATTTCACTGAAATGACGAGACTATCAGTTTACAGCAACATAATCATTATGTGGTTATTTCTGTTTGATAGGCCTTTAGTGCAGTTCACCTTGAAATGTGAAGTGATTTACATCAATACTTCGTTGTAAAAAAACTGTGCCTCCACAGGTGACAGCATAGATATACCTTAAACTACAGAGTAATTATTAGTATAGAAACTGGAGACAGTGTGCAAGGTTGATAAGTAACTGTCATACCATATACATGTAGGTACTCTCTCACAATCTCAGTGTATTGTGTATCAGTATCACATCAGTCTGATATTATGGTATCTAATCATAATTTGTATCTGTTTATCAGAAATCTGTCTTTGTAAAGAGGAATCACAGTCAGAAATATGCAAAACCAATAAGGCCAAATTTCATTTGTCGGACGCTTTGATAACAATCGTACAGTCCCAGCTGTATTGAGTCACTTGGAATGAGGATGCTCATTAATTATTCCTCCAAAAGTGAGAGGAACTGTTGCTCAGAATTAGGTCTACATTGGACTGCTGAGATACTATAGTTTTATGTTGATTAGAGGCAGATGTGGTACTTACATTCTGTTTGACTGTATTGTTGCCTTTTGTTTAATCAAGCATCAGTACAGGAGATGATATTGGACTTAGAAAATTACCATCTAAATTAATGTGGATGGTTGCAAGACCACGAGGAGCCTCCTAGATTTCCTCATTGTAGCAATTGGTTCTTGAGGGTCAATAAAGGCATTGGAGTTGTCAGGACTGATTCAAGGATTTCACACTCTACTCATGTTCATTCCCTCAATTCCCTTCACCCAGATTTGACCTAATTACCTCTTTCCACTTTATCTTTAGAGCAATCTTTCAGCCTGTCTACAGATCTAGTCGGGAGCCCAGAGAGTCCAGAGCCAGCCAAAAGACAAAGACAAACCCTCAATGTTACTGGTCTGAATGGAGCTGTAGTGATCAGGCCCAGAGGAATAACACACTTGATACTTTATTAAAATCATGTTAACTAATTAAATGGTTGAATACTAACTCATCAATACTGCATAACTACTAAATACTGACCTAAACAAACAAGCCATGACAGATGCTAAGTCAGTATTGAATTACCAGGATTATTCCCCAAACTTAATTTCTTATTCAAAGCAGGACTCAAAACAGTTCTATATAAAAATTATTGTGTTTTTGATTTGGGGGGGGGGGGGCATGTTTGAACAGGCTCTCCACGACAACCATTTTTAGCATCTGGTGCTTTAACCAATCGATGGTAGATTTGTATGCTATACAGGCTGCAACATTTCTAGTGATGGGAGTGAAGAAAAACATAATATGTTTGTCTGCAGGAAATGCATAATGGTAAAAAAGATTGATTGGATTTTGGAGGACATAGAATCGTCTCTGTGGGAAAAATATTACAGCTGACAAAAACAATCAACTGTTGGCACTGCCCCACTAAAAAAAAACTCAACACTCAAGTTCTACAAACATGAAGGCTTTAAAATCCACTTATAACTGCATCTATTCCTTTGGAACCTAAACTGTATGCTTCAATCAAATTTGAGAAGGACAAAAACATTTCTGTTAGTATGTTAATTATGGTATATTGCACTTAGAATTCTTTGGTCTATTGCTTTTATTAATTAAAACTGATGTGATCAATATAGAGATATATGGCCTGCTATAGCCAGGTTCAATCATCAATGGTCAAATAGGAATTATATTTATGTACAAAGTATTTTTTATTATTATAGTTTACTGTAAAGTAAACTACATGTGTTTCTTTTCTTATAATAATTGGTCTATCTATCTGTTATCAAGAGATGTACTCTTCATCTTCATTAGCAATCTCAGTTTTACCACAGTATCATCTGTAACACCCATAACACAAATCACACCAAATATCAGAGCATAGATACCAAAGATAGATTTGCATTTGTTGATCAATTTTGGGTTCACGCCAATGGGTTATTAAAGTGTAGAGAATACACCAACAATAACAAAATAAAGGAAGCTGAATAAAGCACAATATTTGAATCAATAGCAATTTCAGCTAAAGAGTGTAGAATTTCATGTTGCCACAAGGTAAAGTAATAGGATCTTAGTTTAGTCCAGCTATTGACTCCTTGCTCATAATGATCAGTATTAAATCTCTTATCAGATACAACAGCCAATAAACTCTACTTGTGATTTTTAATTTGCCATTTCTGCATTGGATTGATAAAATAAAAAATAACCTGTTGTTTAGTTATTTCTGTTTAACACCTGTACATTCCATTCATATTTCCAGATCACGACTTCCAGACAGATCAATAAAGTGACATATTAAATTCCACCTTCAATTTGCCATTCAAGACAAAACTATATCACCTACTAATACTCACATGTACATGTCCACAAGAAATGTACATCAGCCAAAATGCATAAATTGTATATTTTTAAAGTTTTAAACAAAAATATACTTTTTCCAAACTAGGGTTTAATTGGTACATGGTCACACATATATACATATACAATAGATAGTGGTCACATTCTGAAAGATCGGTAAACCACGTACAGTGTACTTTAAGGTTTTGCTATATTTAGAAAAGCTATAATTATTCAATCTCAATATTTATATACAAGAAACAAGCATTTTTCCACCTGATAAACCTTGAAACAACAGGTATTATTATGAATAGAATATGGACATAATACAAATAAAGCAAGTGTTTTATAGAAAAGAACATTTAACAAAAAATAAATTATTTTGTTTTGTTGACAGGTTGTCTTTATTGTGACTGTCAGATGAAAGTGTCTATTTTTTGTACCTACATAAGGATGAGATGCTGAGAGGACAGACTGGTCGAGGATCTGTAGCAGGGAGTGCCAATCAATACTATATCGATCACACGACCATGGGGAAATTTTCAACATGATTTTCAACCTAGTGAAAGGCAGTGTCGTGCAGAGCGTGCCCAGTCCTCAAGGACCTAACTGATGTACCGTCAACCACTTTTTTCTAATCCAGCAGCCTTCAATTTGTTGTGTTTGTATAAAAACAGCTGACTATAGGCTGTTGTTAAACAGTATTGTGTGTGTGGAAGCTGGCAGTGTGAGTCGTGTCCATTATCACCAGAATGACACTGGTACTAAAGGTGAAGCTATAGGCAGCTCCAATACACCTCACTTGTGGCTGTGAGTAGGGTGCTGTTTGCACTGTAACCCCATCAGAATGGTAGCTGTGACAGGTGTAATTCACATGATTAGTGGTATAAACATGATGCTGATCACAGTTCTGCAATCAGTTGTTACCACACGTCATCCATTAGCTACCTGGCTGTCTTTGTCCACAGACAATATCAGGGACATATAACCTATACAGTATGGTTATAAATGCTGGATACACCATCTTTAATAAGAGTGGGCGACGTTAATAATCAGAACTCTGCCTTTTTACTATCGGATATCTAAGTAACAGTGGATCAAAATGTCATGATGGTGTTGTGATGGGGTTATTCTTACATATTAGCACATACCTTAAAAGTACTCATCAATGACAGAAAAAGGTAAGTAGTTGACATAACATGTAAATAGTCTCTTTGAACAATTCTGTGTACATTTAGATGCTTCTTTCACTGGACATGTATTTGTGCTATACCAACAGGCTAGTTTTCAGACAACAACACTATTCTGGCTTTGCTCAAACAGGCATGTGCCCTTTGTTGTCACAAAGTTAAAATAACAACAACAACTTTCTGACAACATTGATTGCATGCTGTATTCTTTCCTTGCACTATCACTGAGCTTAACACCTTGCACTAATCAGTTGATTTAAAGGGAGCTTCAATGCATGCTACCATAAAGGTAGATGCTAAACCAGCTTGTATTTTTTGAAAATACAGTGAGAGTGTTTACCCATTTAAGGTACATGTACACATGTATGTCTGATTCAGTGTAATTTCCACCCATATCATCTTTAAATACATATCCAATAGAGATGCAAAAAAAAAGCTGCATATGACACATAAACATTTAATTGTCCCAAACTTGAACATCTGTTAAATATGTCAATAAAATAGATAATAAAATGTATTATATCTTATATGTTATGAGACAGACCTCAGAGAATGATATTACACAGGTGGTGTAATTCCAAACACTTTTGAACACAGAACAAATTAGCTTGATGTTTGGTCAGCAATGAACAGATATTATAAAGCACTAGACACATGTAACAAACAAGAATAGAGCAATAGACAATGGTATGTTTAAACAAGTGGTGAAACATACTAAAAGATTACCACTGTCCAATTCAGGAGGATCAACTCCTCGTGAGAAAGATTTATACCTTCTGCTAGCTTGAGAATCTTTTAATAATAGCTCTAACAAATTGAAAAGTGGTCATGATATCAGGCAGCCAAAGGCACAAAGCATGGCCATGTGTAAGAAGACCAAGTGTGAAATTGATCAGCGCTGTTCCTTTCCTCAAACAGAACCAGGGTCCAGCTGATCAGCGCTGTTCCTTTCCTCAAACAGAACCAGGGTCCAGCTGATCAGCGCTGTTCCTTTCCTCAAACAGAACTAGGGTCCAGTTGCTCGAAAGAGTATTAGCCGCTACCACTGGACTAAATCGCTAATAGTAGATTAGAGATACACCTTCAACATGGTAAGTGTGAAGTCATCAAATAGTGCATTAAATGTTACATCGCTTCGAGCAACCGACACCAGACAATAAGAACCCCTGGCTAACCATTAGGAGATAATTAAAATTTTCCAGAATACCATCTTTCATACAGTATAGGTACAACAGGTGTCTGGCAACAGCAAACAAGCAGGGTTCAGATGTCACAGTTTTAATGTCTGGTCCAACCATGAAGGAGAAATAAACATCACATAATTTATACTTATTGAAGGTGATATGTAAACAAGTTATTTCAGTTTAATAAGTAGAAGTCCCATTTATTATATAAAATTAAGGTTATATGTAAACAAAATATTTCATCCATTAAACAAATAAAATATGTATAAATTATACTTATTTAAGGTTATATGTAAAAGGGTAATTTCATTCTAATAAACAAGAAACCAGTACTAAATTGATCAAAACTTGGTTTGTTATTATTCCATATTATCATATTAACAATCAAGTTAAGATCGATTCAATTAAAGCAAAAGTAAAATATCATTACATGTTATCAAATGCAATACACAGGAGGCCTTTTAACACTGCTGCACTATCCATAACATTTACCAATGCTATTATAACCGAATTAGTTTTTAGTCTACAAATTGATGGGCAGGGAAGTCTTTAGTGAGAAATTGTGGTTTCCAATCGGAAACTCCTCATATGATCCATTTTGCTACAAATTGATGAATGTTGGACTGTGTGGAAGGGTAAATGGGTTCACATGGGTAGGGGATTGTATTCTGTAAAGTGGTATACATGTGATACTATAGATATTCAGAATCCAGCCCCATTGTGAATAAATAGTCAGTAAAACATATATTCTAAAATTGCAAACCAAGAATATTAAAATACACACATGTACAGGCAGGAATGTCAGTTCTAGCTAAGGTTTAGTACATACATTTCATTCCTAACAGAACTTTCATCATCGTCAGTATACACATGTCAATGTCAATCCCAAGCCAGGTACAATATGTACAGGATTTCAATCTGAAGCAAGATTAAATATAAGTAATATTATTGCATTTATATTTGAACTCAGATGTACACAAGTTCATTGTTACTTTGTATCTTAAATTATGTCTCATAACACATAGTTCTGAGCCAGACCTGTGATATTGGCTCATCCATAGTGTCAAGGGTTTCAACAAAGGATTCTCAAAGGAACAGGAATAGCTCATTGATCAACATGACCGATATCAACCTCTATTATGTTCAGGATATTAATAATGGTCTATTGTTTATTAAATATATGATAGTCTTCTAATATTAATACATCAGATATTCTCTGCAGTTTTCTCTGAAGATACAGGTCTTTTCTATATTGGTGTTTATTTTGTTATCAATGTGTTTTACCATTTACTTAGAAGGTACAATGTATGTAACCCCTTTGATTCGGATGTGCTGCCATTGTTCATAGATTATCAATAGTGGCGATCAGTGGAAATGAGAATAGCCACTGGTGCATGAACTATACATAATTGATATCCGGTGTAAGTTTTTCCTGCAAAACCCTATAGATAGGGCCAGTACATTATTAACCCTGTATACTTTGATCTACAGTAAGTGGTAAATAGCACGTTGACAGCTCAACCCATGATCAATCCCCAGAAACAAAGTGGAGGACTGTTCCATAAACCACTGAATGTTTCTCTGCAGATCCAACTATATGTAATTTCTGTTACATAAATCACTAACTTATAACTTTAACCAGAGAAAGTGTTACTAAAATTAGATTTAAATAATGGAGTGAAAGGAAGGACAGAAGGGGGGGGGGGGGGGGGGGGGG
>JAQQZZ010122012.1:0-14495 GCA_030265115.1 Mopalia vespertina
AGTGATTTGACCACAGCAAACTTTCTTAAACGAATGTAAGATATACAAGTGATTTGACCACAGCAAACTTTCTTAAATTTGTCTTCTAAATTACAGAGGAATCTATAGCTCTCATTTTGTGTGTAAGTCGAATGAGCTAAGTATTGTTGTATACCCTAAGCAAAGTTTGTCAAACATATACAAGTGAATTGATCTTATATAGTTTCTTATTTGCATTTCAGGTAATGTGCTAAACTAAGTGTTCATCTATATTTTAATGAAAATTTGAGAAATGATTTTTTAAAATGTGAATATGTTGTAACAGAATGTCAGAGAAATTGATAAATAATTATATACTCTGCTATAAAGCAATTTGAATGAAGGAAATTTTTACATGTAGTTCAAAGTTTTATTAATAACAAGATTAACAACATTCAGCTTTTTAAACTCTTTCATTAGGTTCAACTAAATCAATCTGTGTTTCATTCTTGACTTTAGCTTTAATGGAGGAATTAGGAATCACCGATGCTGATGACATTACTGATGTTGAATTTAGTGAGGAAGCTTCGGTATCCATTGGCGACAACAGTCATCATAATCAAGACGAGGGGGACCAAGCCAGACCTGGTATTCTTAAAAATTGGAATCAGGTAAATAAAACTTTCATAAGATGTGGTTTTTTTTGTACATATGACAATCTATCCCCGTTTGCATGAGAAACAAAAATGTCAGCTTTTTCTTGCCAAATTTTCAGTTCTGCTTTCTTATTTCAAAAGTTTTTAATTTTGATTGCCCTTGCATTCTCACTATCTATCAATCAGACTGCAAACTTAGCCAGTGCTGCATTTAATAACGAGGAGCATGAGGAAACAGACAGCGCAGAAAACAAACATGATGGGATTGAAGGGGATGACAGTTTGTGTGTCGAGAATGTCCATCAAGGCGACTTCAGTGATGATACTTATGAGAAATTCCTCATGGACAGTATAGATGATGATGATGACCATGGTGATTACCAATATCACCATGACAACACTCATAATAATCACCATGACAATGTATATACTGATCATCATGACGACGGTCAGTATCCTGATCATGATGAGGATGTTTATGATAGACCAAGGACAGATCACTATGAAGATCAACATGAGGAATATCAATTCAATCAATATGAAGAGGAAGATAGAAGTTTATTGGATGATGATCACCATGCTGTTGAACATTTAGATGAATTTCAGGGTAGTTCTGATGAACAAGGCGATGATGAAATGCAATTTTCTAAAAACAATAGCATGAAAAGGTGGAGTGGAAACCTTCATGAGGATGATATTGGTATTCACGGAGCAGACAAAGACTTCTCAAATAGTCTCAGTGAGCATGCTCAGTCACCGAGTCAGGTGAGGTGACCAACAAGATGTTGTGTTTCCTCTAACGATAACTGTATTGTCAGCACAACTGGTATCAGTCTCATACCAAATAACACCACTGTCATCATTGTTACAGCATACCTAACTAACTATTTATCTATGGTTCATGTTGTTGTTGTTAACACAATTTTCATTAACACAATTGTTATTTATAAAAGATTTAAACAGAATGTTTGTTATTTTTATCAGCAACACATGATGCACTGTTAACTCTTGACTATTTAATAGTGTGCTGTGGACATTTACACTTTGTAAATATGTTGTAAGTTAATTAATATCCAATATGGCATTTGTAAACTGTCATCGAGAGCAACTTCCATGTTGTGTTGACACATAATTGTGCTTGGAGATGTATGGTCATGTTTATTGTGTTAATGACTTTAATAGGTCAAAGGTAACTTTGTTAAGTATGCATTTTGAACCAATACTGCTCAGTCTTTTCCTTTATTGCCCCACCAAAAAATATATATATTTATCTTGATAGGTAGATATTGACTGTTACTCAAAACAATTAAATGAATTCAATGTCATATATTTTGTTTAAATATTGAGTTTTTTGTTTTACTAATTCTATTATTTACATGTTGTTAACTTGTTATTGTTTACATGTATTTGTATTTTCCACCACAGCTCACACTATGTAGAGAAGGTAGGGAATTGATCCCTACTACTTAATTTGCACTCTATATTCAGGCCTGTGCTGTTGATTTTAGATTTTTAGACGACCAATTTTAAGGTTCTGCCAGAAAAAATTACAGCACAGGCCTGTATATTTTGTTTTACATTAAAAAATTTCCCCAATATTTTGTATCATGTGCCAACAATTTTTTTCACTAAATGTAAGTATATTGAAGGCCCTAAAGGTTATAATAAGTTAATTAACCACCTCCATTGGACTAAGTTATAAGAATGTTGTGGAGTGGTGGCAAGTCCAAACAATGTTTCTATTCGCTTATGTTTACCCATAATAGGACATTTGTAAGGTAGTTCAAGACAATAAATCAAATTTATTTAATTTGATGTAATTTATTTGTTTAGACTGTCATAAACTACTATCTATCAGAACCACATGAACCTTAACACTTTAAATCCCTTATCAGTTGGAAGGGCTAGGCTTTAAAAGTCCTTTACTGTGTTAACATACATTGTGACACCCTCTTTGCTAATGTCAGTACATGTATGTTCCAAACATGTCTTTACTCTGCAATGCACTGGAGGAACAGCATTATACATGTACCAACATACTTTACAAGTTAAGGTCAAGGTTGGAGTGACTACTGGGGTTGATAGACAAAACATTCGTACCAATTCAAGCATGCAAAATTAAAAAATTTCACTACAATATTTATTCTTTTTTTCCATTTAGATTGAACCTTTTTCTCTTGAAATTGAATATTTTTCCTTGAAATTAGCTCATATTGAAATTTTGGGTCTAAGTTGAATATTTTAATCTCTCTACGGGCAGTTAATTATAAATGGCCTGGGGCCGGTTGCTCAAAGCTCTGTTTAGGTTAACATCTGTTATATGACGTTACGTTACAACAAATTTCTATTATGACGTTAGGTCAATTCTTTGTGACACAATGTCATCTAACTAGATGTTTATAGGCTAACGGAGCTTTGAACAACCGGACCCAGTAGATTAGTGGATATTGACATTCTCTAGTTTGTAGCTTTGTTCCTTCCAGATAATCATAGCCAATTCAGTTTGTTATAATTTAATCATTTTGTCCCTGTAACTCTCTGGTATAAGTAAATACGTCTCTTAGAAACTGAATTTGAAATAATATTTTTAGAATTGTTGTCATGGTATAATAAATGCTATTATAATTATAAAATATTGAAATGATGATAAATAATAATATAATGTTATGAAATTTTATCTGCATGGTTGGGTAAGGAGATTTGTTCCAACTTTGTATTTAATTTCATATGGAAGGTGTACTTTGGTTTGAAATACAGAGTAAAGTAGTTATTACATAACCTTGAAACTCTACAGATTGGATATTCGAATTTCAGCTGGGGTACACAGACGAGACTGAACTTGATGATTTTGTTATTCCAGTTAAACTGAAAAAAGCAAAGGTTTTTAAAGCATTTTGTTTGTATTTAGTTGCTGCTTGCTGAAGTTTGCTGTGTGTTTTGTCTGTGTGTGTTAATAAGCTTGACTATTTTCTTATTCATATAGAATGTTTATTAATTTAGTTTGGTAAAAACTTGTACCAGAGGTCATGAGCTTTGCCAGGCAGTGCAAGCAAATCATTTTCAGCTTGATACAGCATTTAGGTGCGAACATATTATTACCTAAATATTCTGAAAACTGGTAACAACAATATAGCAATGAGAAGCCATACCCAAAAACTTTTAATCCCTTGGCCAATAATTGACGTAAGGGTATTGTCATCATCATGTCCTTTTTTACTGTGAACACTATAGCTGGCGAAATGAAACAAGTTGTAACTCCCACATTAGAAATTAAGATACATTGGGATGTGATTGAGAACCCTATTTGACAACTTTAAACTATTTTAAGAAGAGTTATTGTCCTCTATTTGTCCCGTCTTGTCTTTGTTTGTTGCCAGTGGTGTCTAGGGTGGTTTCTTTCACCCATTGGGCTGGCACGTCTTCATATAAGTGAAATACCCTTGAGTATGATGTAAAACCCCAATCAAACAAACAAACAAACAAACAAACAAACTCTTCTTCATTTTATTTTATGCGTGTAATAGCTGAACACCTAAATACGGTTGTTAAATGACCAAGTGATTGAGTTTTCTTTGTATAAAATACATGTAGTTATTGCTGAATGTCAAATATTAAAGAATGCAGAACATAATTTCTTGAGTTATTTCTCAATTTTAAAATCCAAATTTATGATAAAATGAATCAGGAAATGAACAAGAACAAGAACATGGCTCGTAATGTAATATTGGTTAGCAATGTAGCATTGGCTCTCAAACTCTCCCCTAAGTACTCTTCACTGTTAACATAGTCATTGAAATGGTCATTTGCTCTGAGAAATTTGCTTCATTTAGGAGTGAGGAGTTAAAAACTGCAAATTTTGGATATTGGTATAATATAAGGGAATATATATGGAACTAACATGTAAAGCCATATAGCAATTTACGGACTGGTTAGTTAATTAGAAAAAAGATATATAAACCTCCATAAACAGTCTGATATGGGAAGCTGAGACCTATACAACTTTTTGTGGCTGACTAAACCAGTCCATAAACAGCCATGTGTCCCCCAGTCCCCTGCATTATTTGTTAGTGGGTGACTATAAAACCAGTCCATAAACTGTCATGTGGCCCCCACAAGGTTTCCACCCGGTTTTCCACCATAATTAGGCAAGGAGCGGTGTGTAGTGGACTATCCAACGTCATAGAAGTAAAATACCCTTGAGTACGACGTTAAACCCCAATTAATCAAACAAACAAACAAATGTATGTTGTTGTATTGTGTCACTTGGGTGTTGTATAAGCTGTGTCAGAATTCTTTAAGGGGTTTGTTACAGATCATGTAAATGTCAGAAATCTGCGACCTGTGGCTTATGTTTTACCTGTGAAGGTGTAATGAGTTGTTATTGTTTCATCTTCAAACCTGTTTACTGTAAATGTCAGAATTGTGTCTGTGGTGTGTTTAACCTGTTAAAGTATTATGATTTGTGAGTGTTTGATCAGTCAACCCCAGTTAAATCATGGTACCTTTAATGTTTCTTATGGGTTATCCACCAAACACTGGAGCACCCTGTAAACTTGTATAAATGTAATATCCTTGAGTGCACTGTTTTAACTTGATAAGTCTGATACATGAACTTGTCTGTTTAGTCTTTGCTAACTGTGTGTTTGTGAATTGTTGTGGCATCCACCATTTGTATCTTGTATCATTTACCTTCAAACTAGGAGTGAATGCATTGTGATTACTATAAATTGTACTCTCTCTCTAATAATGCTTATGTTAAGAGTTTGTTCATCGCTCAAGTCATTCAATTTTAGTTTGCTGCAACTGTTTATGTTTCAAATTAACTTCTTCCTCATTTGAGACAATTCTCTTCTTACTAACTTATTCTAATATCCTGTTGTGTTTTTGCATTTTGTTTTTTCTTAAATTAGCACAATTCTCAAAACAATATTAAATTCCTGAATATGTATAGAACAATTGAAAACTATTGTTGTGATTATCAAGGCCTTTTGGAGCTAAACATTTTAATATTTTTATTTCTGGAAATGGTCGTAAAAAAAATAGCCCATTGGGTCTTAGTAGAGATAAAACATTTGTTCAACTCCAAACTATCATTATTAACTGATTAGGCTTTATTTGCTCCATTTCAGTCTTTAGAAGAAGTAGATGATGACCCAGAGGAGGTTGGTATTCGACCGTGTTTTCTTCTAGTTGTTATATTTTACTGAACTATCTTTGTGTAGATGCCTGCATCGGTTGTTCATATTAAAATAAAGAAAGTCAACTTGCTTTTCTGACATAGTAGACCAAAGTCACAACTCTGAGAAACGACAAGATACGCATGTTAAGTTTCTATATTTTTGTTTATTAAACCATCATTGCTTTTCTGAGTTTAGCCTACCTCATTGGTTCTGTCTTTCCTTAAGAATTCTGTATTATGATTTCTAGGAAATCTTGTGATTTCTATCAGACCTTGTCATTTCGATGTGACCTTGGGATTTCTATCCGGCCATGTGATTCCTGTCTGACCTTGTCTTTTCTATGTGACCTTGGGATTTCTGTGTGACCCTGTGATTCCTGTCTGAGCTTGTCTTTTCTATGTGACCTTGTGATTTCTGTGTGACCTTGTGATTCCTGTCTGACCTTGTCTTTTCAATGTGACCTTGTGATTTCTGTGTGACCCTGTGATTCCTGTCTGACCTTGTCTTTTCTATGTGACCTTGTGATTTCTGTGTGACCCTGTGATTCCTGTCTGACCTTGTCTTTTCTATGTTAATCTTGTGATTTCTGTGTGACCCTGTGATTTCCAGTCCCTCTCTTTCCCTGGTATTATGCTTTACTTGAAAAAAACAAAATTGCTTTAACATACAATCTTCATTGATAATGGGATGACAAAACTAGTTAAAATCAGTGGCAAAATGCAAATTTAGACTAAGACTGCAAACAATTTGGGAAACCTATTAATCATTCCTCCTAAACTAAGTTTGCATAACCATGGGGAAACCCCATTCTGTCTGTTCTCCCCAACATCACAGGCCTGTATCATTGTCAAAGTCTGTTCATTACTGTGAGGAACACTGATAATCTTCGCTCAGTCTGCTTTATTAGGCTCAGCAAGTAGCTCAGGAACCCGGCAAACTCACATTTTTGTCATGTGAGTTGAAAGATATCAACCATGCTGATATTTTCCTGACTACCTTGCAAATCTGAAAACTCACTGTAATACCCTTGAGCAGCCGCGGGCCCGCGCCAAACATTTACCTCCGCAGATAGTTCTCGTTTTCCATTATAAAGGCTTTCTTTCACATTGGAGAAAGCTCCATGGATTAGTTCATCAGTGTAGATGTGCCCTTAGAGAATAACAGTCAATTGACCAGTCCAATTATTATTATTATCAACAAATTTGTTTATTTTCCAGAATTCTGAATGGGACAGTGATGTGGAAGGAATGTTAAGCCCCAGACAAACACACGAAAGTCTTAAGAAACAACAGGTATTCCTGACATTTGACCTCTTAGCTTGACTGCAATTATGTGATCTAGTGCATAATTCATGTCTTTCATGCCTGGTAACTTTATATTGTTGTTGTCTGCAGTGACCTTATTGATACACTGACAATTGTGTACAAGTAGACAAGTGCAAGTTCAAAGAATCAAACAATCTAAATTGGTAAAAATGCTGCCTAGAACTAGTGTTAATCACATGTGTCAACATTATTGAAGTCCTAAATGGTTCCATAGCAAACCTTTGGTTAATATTCAATAATTTCAGTTTTCTGTACTTATTTTATTAAGAAATAGCAATGATTTTCTTCACATGTTTTTTTGTCCACCACTATTGTAGTATGGTGGTGGGGGGACTAAGAAATGCTACTCGCCATCCATCCATCAGGCTAGCTTGTTTATTTTTAAATGTTGAAATATTATGACATTTCAGTCCTTTCATGACTCGGATTGGGACTCTACAGTTGATTCTGTAACTCCAAGGAACCAAACCCACAATCAATATGAACAGGTGAGTCTCACAGGTACTCCTCACCTGGTGAGGTAGTTGTTGCCCTGTTCTCTTTGTCTTACTGTAAGTTGTCTATTAGTTGAAAGAAAAAGGAAGGAATTATCAACTGGCATTTATAATTTATGTTATTTTCTCTTTTTTTTTGGGGGGGGGGGGGTATTGTGTTGAATAATATGTCTATGTGCCAAATGGCGACTTGAAAAAGACAAGATACTTGACAACATTTAAAAACCCTAATGTTTTCATGTTGTGTTACACCGGAATTGTTGCTCACGGCTTCTGTGCCTAATTCACTGAAATGTACTTCTCTTCTATTGCTATAACTCTCACCAATGTGCTTCACAGACATGCCCACCCAGCATATTTTTGTGGATTTTGTATGCAGAATTTATGGTGAATACATAACTATACCTGTTTGTACCTGTGCAGTATGCAATCTATTGCAATTAAGAAGTGCAAGTTTTTTTGGACATACCTTGAATTTAAAAAGTAACAAAACACATGTTGAGTTGTAAAAGTATAATGGAAAAATCAAATTTATTTGCTTCAAACACTTTATCATTAATGCTGAAGATCAACAGACTGTAATCTCTAACAAAAACTGACAGATGAAATTGTAAAAACGGTGAAGAGAATTTTCCTGAAAGAGTCCATGTGTTTTCCTTAGTATTTGCCCTGACAGTCTGTGTAGGCTTATTCTCCCTGGGCTTTGAACTGTGTGTCAGTCTATTTTTTCTGTGCCTTGACCTGACTGTCAGTGTGTTTTCCCTAGGCTCTGGTCCAAGAGAGATTTTGTGTTTTCTTTGGGCTTTGACCTGAGAGTGAGTGTGTTTTCCCTGGGCCTTGTCCTGAGTGTCACTGGTTTTCCCTAGGCCATGACCTGTGAGTCAGTGTATTTTCCCTTGGCCTTGTCCTGAGTGTCACTGGTTTTCCCTATGCCATGACCTGTGAGTCAGTGTATTTTCCCTTGGCCTTGTCCTGAGTGTCACTGGTTTTCCCTAGGCCATGACCTGTGAGTCAGTGTATTTTCCCTAGGCCTTGACCGTATATTCAGTGTCTTTTCTTTAGGCTTTGACGTAAGAGTTTGTGTGTTTACCTTGTCAAAATGTATTATGGTTTGGTATGGCTTTTCATGACACTAAAGATTTTACAAATCTTTCTTTCTACTAATCTAAAATAATATTATTTTTTCTGATGTAGATGAAAGAAGAAGCTATTTCAGAAGATGTTGAGGGTCACACGGTGGGGGTATCAGTGGATGACATGGACCTCAACCTAAAACAAATGGCTCAAGCCCAAAGTACCCCAGTGAAAATTGCAGCAAAATTGGCTCCAATGGAGGTTTCTGGGGAACATGATGAGGACGAATCTGCCTGGGATTCTGAGGTACACTTTATAAACAGACACAACCTTTTCTCTTAATTTAATGTGGTTGAACATTTGGGTATTTTCTTTTTATTTCTCATCAGCACATTATCCACAGACTATACTTGTTCATATGATATTTGTATCGCCATGGTTTGTGGTGTGATTGTCCTGTTTTAACCTTTCTTAACTTCTAAGCCAAATTCTGTTTACAGGATGAGTTATCACATCAAGATGCTCCACCAAAGCCAGATGTAAGACCTGCTGTGATTGGTCAATCTGTGATGGGGGGTGGCATGGAGGATGAATCAGAAGAAGAGGAAGAAGAATCCGTCAGTGAATGGGAGCTTGAGAGACAAAAATTAAAGGTAACCATATCATACTATCTGCTTATGTCACACAATTTATTCCATGTTGATTATTATTTCATCAATATGAAACAAAAATGTGTATGTTTGTTTTATTTTTTCTATCTTACATGTATGTTTGTAGCTGATCAATCTTTTTCTGTGTTATTTGTTATTAATGGAGTTTTTTGTTTTTTTTAACTTGTGGACATTTCAATATGTCATTTACAGTTTAACGTATTTATTGACAGTACTGTTCTGCGTTTATTTATTACTTCTTCTTATAAAAACAGCTGGAGAAAGAAGCCAGAGAACAAGAGGAGATAATTAAAGAAGAGCAAGCTAGGGAACATCAGCAAAAGGAAGAAGAACAGCAAAGGAAGTTACAGGAAGAGGAGGAAGAGAAATTAGCTCAACAGCAACAGAAGATTCTTGAGGCTGAAGCTGAGCAAAAAAGACTGGAAGATGAACGTGAAAGGGAACAACTTGAGAAAGAAAGAAAACAAGCAGAACGAGCAAGGCAAGAGGCTGAACAAGAGAAAGAAGAGGCTGAACGACGTCAACAAGTCCAAGAAGAGTATGAACGACAGAAAAAAGAAAGTGAACGACTACAAGAATTGGAAGAGATAGAAAGACAGAAGGTTCTGATAGAAGCTGAACAACAGAGAGAAGAAGATGATCGTCAAAGAAAATGGGAAGAAGATGAGAAGACAAGAATGGCCACATTAGCACGAGAAGCTCGACGGGAGTTAGAGGTATGTAATATTTTGGATTTGTATAACATATGTGTATCCTGGCATCAAATCATTTGTATGGAAAGTTCTCTGACTTAGAGGTAAACAGGGTATTCTGGAATAATGAGACATGCTATAATTTATGAAAATGATTATTTTTGTTATCAAAATCCACAAGAATAGCACTGTTTGACTAATTACCATGTTTGTGATTTCCGGTAATGAAAATGTTGTAAGCTATAGTCTGACCTCATATTGATTGTACTTTTGAGGGCAAAAAGCTAACTTCTTCATTATTTTCTTCATTTCAGGATAATGCTTAATAGTTTGAACAGATTATAGACCTGAAAATGTTGTCGGTTGAAACCTGTCTGGGAATCAAACCCACTCAAAGTTATGCACTCAATTGCCAGCAGTAAATGCTGGCCACCTAGACCTCTCAGCCAATCAGCCAGAGGAGTAGTGAATGTCCACTACCTGGACTTGAGACGACTGACATACTATTATTCACTTTCTAAAAGATACAAAATCATTCATAGTTTCTTATGCATTTAAGTCCCTTTATAACACTTGGTCCACAGATTCATTCAATAAAAATAATATGTTTTTACATTACTTCAGATGGAGGAGGAGGCAGAGCATCAAATGGACCATTTTGAGGTGAGTCTAGACTTCCTAACAAATTCCACACAAATTTGCAAAGACCATTTCATTCTCCTTATGTTGAAACTATTAACCTACATGTATGAGGAGAACATTTTGATAATTCAAAAAATATTGTATTTCAAACATTTTTGACATTTTGAAAAATTTTTAGGTAAGAGGGATTAGCCAATGGAACTTTCTTGAAATTGAAGCATTAAATGGAGGCAGCAAGTCATAGACTGCAATAAGTTTGTGTTATTTTGGATCGTGTTGAAAATGCCTGCTGCTGTACAACAGATACACTCATTTCAGTCCAATACAATAACAACACAGTTAATATCTTACCAGTTAATTAGAGTAAAAGGTTACAACTAACAAATAAAACGCCCTGTGTGGATAGCATTGCCAAAGCTAATTACTAATTCTCTGGCCATTCCATGTGGACTTAATGATTGTTCTTCTTGTTTATTCAGAGTGGTGATGGGATTATATCTCGAGAGGAGAATCCAGTCCTTCAAAGTGGTCCAATCCGGGGACCCAATGGGTAAGCTACTCCTCAAATCCCACCATGTATGCTCTGATGTCATAACTATATACAATCTCTGGTTAACAGCAATTATGAGGATCTGGTCTCAATGAGATCTTCCCTGGCTGTAGCTCTCTCTCTTTGAACTGTGACCGTGGATCAGGGGTTATGGGTGTTGTACTGCTGATAATCCTGTGATACACCACAGGTTTTATTGTCACAACCTCAGCTACATCATACATCTATCTGATCAGTGTTTGTCAGGACGCCATATATAACAGTCCAAAAGGACTGACAAGTTTTTAAAAAATAAGTTCCCTTATCAATAAAATCCATCCCTTAATTATTGATTGCCATGATAAAACCAGAAAATCCATCCAACATATTTGTCCTATATATACGATGTAGGTATTAAGATATGTTCTGTTTTTTACTTGACATAACTTTTAGCTTACCAAATACTTAAAAATAATTTTAAAAAATTAAAAGGAGGATCATCATTTATTGAGAAAGAACATCAGATCTATTGATGTAAATGTGACTTTTGCCCTTCTTACCCACATTCATCGCTATCAGTTTTACCACTGTTCTAACAGCATGAAGAATCACCTTGCCAGTCATAAGCAGCCTATCACAAGCCAGAAGCTGTATTTATTTGTTTAAGCTGGTTCTCATAATAAAGTTTTGTTGTTTTGGGGAACTGTGTGTGATCAAAACTTACCACAACAGTCTACAGTCAACAAGCGAGCAATACTTTATAATTTGCTTTGCACCACACTGATAAGTTCCACAATAATCATGTGTTCTCCTCATGCTCAATCAATTTAAACACAATTTCAAAAAATAATGCCTTTATCATTAAACAGAAATAATCTTATGATATTATTGTGTTAAAGTTGTGTATTTCTGGTTAGTTAACCGTTGTTTCTAAATATGTCGTGGTCCGGTGTTACAACTGACTATTGGAAAACCCAACAACAAGATTACTGAACCCAGACAGAGGCTTAAGTGATTTTTTAACCAAGATAGAGTAAATGGCCATATAAGTGAAATATAAGTTGGCGCAGCTATGGTGATTTATGTGGTCTAGTATTTTCTTTGACCTTAATGTAATTTCACTTTTTGCTCATTTATTTTTCTAAGTTATGACTGATCATTCTGATATAGCCTTCATGTATACAGATATCTCCTAATCTATACAACATGAATTGTAGTGTGTTTTTAGATGTAAATCCTCATAAAATAGTCGCCATAAACATTATAGCCTATTAGTATTACTTTCTACTGGGAACAGATCTGTTTTCAAATGAAGAATAGAGCAGTTTGTTGTTGTGGTGTGTACTGCAAAACTATGCAGCTCATCTTTTTTTGTATCATATTGCCGTAAAATAATCTACCAAATTCTGCTATATTTTCACTCTATATGTATTTTGCTGTTCTCTATCCTTTCGTTCACCTCATTTATGAATTTCAAATGAAAAAAATTCATGCTAACTAAAGTCTTTTGAAATTGATCATGGTTAAAAATGAGAAACAGTTTGCCACTGTTTTTTCTAAACTGATTTTGATGATCGTCATACCACATTCTTTATGATTTGCAATACTTGAAATTTAAGTATTACTCTAACATTACATCTTTACAGTTTGTAAAGAGAAAGCTTCCTGTTGCTCTGGTGCTCTCATAGCTATGGGGCAACACAAAGCCGATATGTTGTGACGTATTTGTCTGTATTCCTTGCAGTGATGTTGATCGTAGTGTCCTTCACCAATAATCTGCTGTTTTTCTATTTGTGGGCTGGCAGTTTAGAGAAAGACTCCTGTAGCCCTGGTGCTCACCAAGCCATGAGGCAGCACAAAGTCAATCTGTTGTATTGCATCCTGTGATTGTCCTGTCTTGTCATTAGTGGGTGGTTTCCTTCACCCATTGTGCTTGGAGCCTATGAGTGAAATAAGCGGAATTATGGTATTAAGTCCTAATTAAATAAACAATGTTTTTCTTGTTGATATCTCTTTAAAGTTGGTCAAGGAACATGTTAATTATAAGTAAATCTGTTAACAATAACCAGACTGATTTGTGGATATAATTTATCATTTAAAGCCACAAGATCTCCTGATGACAATCCTTAACTACATGTATAACAACAACAGAGGAACAGTGTTTTTGTAAGCTACAAATAAATGAAAATTTGGGATGGGATGGGATGTGCTGGGATGGATATTAATGCACCACCCAATCAATCCTGAATATTAATCACTGAGTGTTATGTTAGGTGACAAGGTCAATTATTTATTTTCAAAGCTCTTATGGAACATAACTTCATTTGTTTGTGGAATGAGAAATATATTCATCCCTCCACTGGAGGTCACACACAGTTTGTTTGTCAATAGATTTATTTCTTTGATAATAAATTATTCACATTCAGTAACATTATTTTACATACACTAGCCAGGGTGTGGGTGAGAGCCGTGTCCACTCCTTCTCTTGTTTCTCACATTTTAAACTTTATTTAACGAGGATTTCACACAGCTTAAATCACCACATGCAGATCTGTCCAATGCAAATATTTACAAAAATTTCACAATTGTTTTCAATAGTAAATGAATTTAACTTAATGATAACTTGCACATGTATTTAGAATCTTTAGTATCAAAATAATGACTACTGATTTTGTACCCCGTCCATGTTATAAGTTAGTGAGCAATAAATTTATTTGAGTGAGAATAACAGGGCATTCTAAAAAACAATTTTGCCATTTTAATGGAAATGCTCTCCCTCTTCGCAAACCTGGAACCGGGTATGTGATAGTATTTTATTTGAACAGACTGGTATGAAGAGCACTCAGCTCATCCTACAATAAAGGATTCAGCTGTAGGAGTTGTGGTTTACAAGGTTTCCTCTCAGTTTACCATCGTAATTTATAGGTAAGGAGCAGTGTAAAGAGGAGAATCTGCTGTCATTATTCCTACTTGACTTGGCCCATATAACAGCCCACATGATTTTACCCACATGGCTATTCTTACATGACTCGGCCCATATGACAGCCCACATGATTTCACTCACATGGCTATTCTTTCATGACTCGGCCCATATGACAGCCCACATGATTTCACTCACATGGCTATTCTTACATGACTCGGCCCATATGACAGCCCATATGACAGCCCACATGATTTCACTCGCATGGCTATTCTTACATGACTCGGCCCATATGACAGCCCACATGATTTCACTCACATGGCTATTCTTACATGACTCGGCCCATATGACAGC
>JAQQZZ010122023.1:0-14494 GCA_030265115.1 Mopalia vespertina
ATATGTTACTAGGGGGCACTCCAGTAGTATATCCAGCTGTATGGCATGCTGCGTCAAACCAATGCTTGGGGACACTACAGCGGTGTGTCCAGATTGGAATATGTTACTAGGGGGCACTCCAGTAGTATATCCAGCTGTATGGCATGCTGCGTCAAACCAATGCTTGGGGACACTATAGCGGTGTGTCCAGATTGGAATATGTTACTAGGGAGCACTCCAGTAGTATATCCAGCTGTATGGCATGCTGCGTCAAACCAATGCTTGAGGACACTACGGCGGTGTGTCCAGATTGGAATATGGTACTAGGGGGCACTCCAGTAGTATATCCAGCTGTAGGACATGCAACTTCAAACCAACACTTGCAGACACTACGGCGGTGTGCACAGATTGGAATATGGTACTAAGGGGCACTCCAGTAGTATATCCAGCTGTATGGCATGCTGCGTCAAACCAACACTTTGAGCTTGATGATTTTATTGGGGTTAACGCCTACTTAAGGTTACTTCACTCACATAATGGCATGACAGTCCAATGGGTGAACCCTACAAAAAATGTTCTATAGAAATTCTATCCCAAAAGTTGTATAGAGACTTCTATAGAAATTTAGGACCATGTTCTATTGAACATTGTTCTATAGAAAAATATTCTATAGAATAGTTGTTCTAAAGACATTTGTTCTATAGAAAAATATTCTATAGAATAGTTGTTCTAAAGACATTTGTTCCATAGAAAAATATTCTATAGAATAGTTGTTCTAAAGACATTTGTTCTATAGAAAAATGTTCTATAGAATATTGAAATTAATTATTTTATAGAAAACATTTTTTCTTCAGGTAAAAAGTATTTCCAAGAGAAATAATAAATGGCACCTTCACATTAAGATTTCACCACCAAGTTCAAGCAAGGTTGTAAGCAATTGCTCATATTACTGCCATAATAATGGAAACAGTCTTGCCCATTCATTTAATGGTGCCCTTAAAATGACAAAAATATAACAATTATTTGAAAGTCTCTGAGTTTTATTAAGATATAACAATAAAAGGAAATTGAATTTTAGGCTGGGGTTAAGTTTCTCTTCTCCAATTTCTGGGCAATGTTGAGTTTGATACCAATCAGTTTTCTTATGTCATTTTCTGTGTTTGAGGGATGCAGTTTTCTCACAAAATCTGAAATAAGACAAAACAGGTATGATTATAAAGATAAGAGATGCATAAACTTACTTATATTGATGTGGAAACTAATATAAGTTGTTGAAATATACCATAAACTATGGCACAATGGAACACCTGTTCAATGTTGGTAACAAGTGATCTACCAAGTATAAAACAAGTATAAAAGTTGATGCCTTATATTGTCCACTTAATAAAGGTCTCTGTCGAAATTTATTCATTAAGGAATCTATAAACTATGAAATAATAAATGATCTTTAGCAAATGACTATAACATTACCATCAAATGTTATACAGTTCAAACTAACCCGACTGAAAACATCAGGCGGTGTAATTTAATTCTTAGTTATAAACTAAAAATACTATGTAATCAACAAAAAGTTTGCAGATAAGCTTCTCTGTATAATACAAATTAAAGGAAGATTTCATTCACTCGCCATTAACAAACCCTATTCCCTTCCAACTGAGGTTTTTCAACATTGTCTTTGAAAGCATTTGATTTTTTTCCTGTAACACTACTGGAAGACAGCTCTTGTCGTGTGAACAGTGCTTCACACATCATATATGTGGTTTCTCTAGCATTGCTAGCACTGACAAATTTTAAGTTGTGTGCATTTGCCAGCACACCATATCCCAAATTCACCTTGAAAAAGAGAGAAAAAAATTAGGTAAGCTACTGGGGCATTTGAATGTCTAACAATTCAAAAAAATTTGTTTGTGGTTTAACGCTATACTTAATGTTATCACTCACATGCTGACGTGCCAAATGAATGGGTGATGGAAACCACCATGGACGTCACTGGCAACAAACAAGTATTAGACAGGACAACCACAAGATGCGATAGAGCATACAAACAGATCGGCTTAGTATTGCTCCTTAGCGGAAAGCACCTGAGCAACACACCTAAAGCTCCCTCTCTCTCAATTAAAAAAACACTTTCTACATGTATTTATAACAGTGATTCTAAGGTATATCAAAGACAATAACTAACATGTGTACTATGGATGTATCTAAAAAAAATTATATTGTATTTAAATATTGTTCCATACCTTGCCATCATCATTTACATCATAGTCAAATACTCGGCGTAAATGACATTGGGCTGGAGATGGCCTGGGGGAAATCAATTGGGGACATGGAGAAGCTCTCCCAGTTGGAGTTGACGGAACTGGTCTGGTAGTTATTGGGACAGACTGGCTCTGACTGGGTGTTGATGGAGCTGGAATTACCGCAGGTCCATTGTCGACTGCCCTTTCCACTCTGTCCGTCAAATCCTCCATCTTTGTAAGGAGTTGTGGAAGTCCTGAGAATAAAAAAAAACATCCTCCTATAAATCAATCACACATAAACAGTGAAAGAAACACTCAACAGAAGTTGTTGATGTTAGTAAAATATCCATGTTTTGAGTAAGAACATTACGACAACAAAGTGACGTCCCTTAATTTGCCTAATGAGGTTGCCACTTAATGGCATTTTACACTTTAACATTGCGTATTGTTGGTGTTCAGGAAAATATAGCTTTAAAATTGTAACTTTTGCAAACCATTATACTTTATGCAATGCGAAAAGGAAATCCATATGGTTTTACTGATGTTTACCTGTTAATTTGCAATATTCCCTATACCACCCATGTTAAAAATTGTGGATTGGCCCTCCTTTGCCATGAACCGATAACGTTACTTCCCAAAGGGACGTCACTCTGTTGTCATAACATCATAACTAAAAAAACACATTGAAAATCACTGTTCCTATAACACTTTATAGCACTCTATTGACTTATAATTTATTATTGTGGATTATAAATATTGTTACTAATTCTTCTACAATCTTACCAGCTACAAGCTTTCTCAGTGATTTATTTTCTTCTCTCAGTAGAAAAACTTCCTTCTTCAATTGCTCCAGTTCTTCACTTTCTGAGTTTGTGCTGTCAACTGGAGAGCAATTAACCTGGTAGTAGAAAAATAATAATAAACAGTCATGAAACATTCAGTGGTATTGTTGTTGTAACATGTTTTTTATGAATCTACGTCTACCATGTTCCTACAAAAAATTGTTTTGACAGCTTTTAATTGTTCACATCACCGGATCAAGTCCGACTGTCGACCATCAGGTATATGAGCGAGTCACATGGTGTGGCTCTGGCAATCGAGGGGGTGGTTGTTATGAGGTTTCTTCACAATTTTCCACTGCAATGAGGCAGTGTGAAGCGGACAATCCATCATATAAGTGAAATACCATTGAGTACGACGTTAATCAAACAAACAAACTATTTAATTGTCAATGTGTACAAGTAATACTTACAGAGGCCAATTGTTTCTGGAGCTGTGCTCTCGCATCTTCGCCCACGGTTCGCCTACTTGTCTTTTTTTTCTTATTCTGAAAAAGAAAAGAAACAATATAATTAAGTTGATATATAAATTGAGATATATGAGATTGCTAGATCTATATCATGTAAATTGCTCAAATATCAGAGGTCAACAGCCATTATCATACTCAATCTGGCATCAGAACAATGAAGGATCATGCAGTATAGAAACTTGCTAGCCTCTGAGGGTGTTTGTTGTAAATTTCATATCGAAATCGAAAACATGAAATGTCCTGGATCCCAGAAGTGCGATGTATTAAAGTTTATACATGCTGCCTATTAGTCAAGGTGTCCGTCTCCTCACTTGACATTTCATCTTCACTCCCAGAAGTCCACAAACGCTTAGTCTGGTGACTCCTTTTGCCTCTTCCATATTCAAAATCACCCTGCAGTGAAATGTGTTCACCCTCTTCAGCTGCCTTCAAGCAAGCTGCTAATTCTTCTGTATCATCGTTTGAGTCATTGGTTGGAAGAAAAGAAGAATGCATTTCTATGAATTACATTAGAATTGATGCATCACTTGGCCACTAATTAGCAAAAAAATATGAAACAGTTCAGACAGAAATCAGTAAATTGTACATCACATATTGCTTTGAACATTATATTACATATTGTAATATAGTAGGCCTATATCTAGAACACCTGCAAAAGTTTACTATCACATATCAACCGGGAATAGTTCAATCAGGTCTGATTATGTGTGCGTGTGTGTATGAAGAGGGCCTCGGGTTTTATTCAGCTTTTTGCTGAATGAGTGTACAACTGTACTTTAACCCTCTGTAAATAAAGCTTATTATTATTATTAACAAAGTATTAATTAACAGGCTGTCGACACATTCTTGCAGTGTATATAAACCTGTTTTTAATTGCTAATTGATTTTAATATTTAATTTTCAAAGCACTTAATAAAGTACAGACTTATTATCTATATTCCTAATTTGGAAAGATAAATTCACGGAAATAAGGAAATTAGCTCGAGTTTCATATAATATTAAAATAGTGAATTTTTCGTTGCTTTATAGCAATTTTTTCTTCCGAATGTAGGTATATAAGCTAATTACGTCACATCTTTTAACAATATACACTACTTAATATGTGTTAACTTTTTTTTTAATCTGAATCTGTTTAAATTAAAACAAAATTGTGTATGTACATACCACCAAATCTTAGAATTTTTGCCACGTACATGTACTTAGTACGCCCTTTTCCACCTAAAGGCCAGACCACCTGTACCTCTTCGCTGCCATCCCAAGATTCTCCCTTCATTTGTAATCGATCGCACTCAGATATGATCGTTTTGGTCTTGACGACACATACTTCATTCCTTTCAAAAAAATCTACGAGGGCATACTTTTGTTCACCCATTATTTACTCACAAAGAAGCTAAAACAGTGTTGACACAGAAATCGATGAATAAACAGAATGAAAAATCGCGCGCAAACTGGTGTTGACTATTTGTTGGATACAATGGGATAAATGGATTTAAAACACCCATAATGACAAACTTCGAGATATTTTATGTGAATATGTAAAATTTATATTTTATTTAAGCAGAATGTTAATAAATAGTGTGAACATTGTGTAAAAAATGGGGTTCTTATTTAAATTTGTTTTGAAAACGAAGGGAAGAATGATAATCGATGGAACAGCTAACACTAGTGTAACAGCCATCTTCTTCCTTCGGGCGATAGATGTCCACATTTCATTGGATAAACTCTTGACCCCTGTATACCAAATGTCCAATAACAGAATAAGACACAGTTCGCTTCGACAGCATACGGTAAGATGGCGGACAAAAAGCCTAAGAAACACAGAAATCAACGTTATTTAACTGATCAGGAAAATCCTTCAATCCCGAAACAGTCACAGAAACGGTGGCGTGAGATAGAGATGACACCATCCCTATGTGATGGAAGCTTAAACCACAATAGTCTTTTAGATATAGACTTTTCAGATACGGAGGCTGGTCCAAGCCAATCAATTTCAACAACAACACCACCAGATCTAGTCGAGAACGAAGTTGATTCCGAACCAGTTATCGGAGATTTAAACTTGGTAAGTATAGGCATGTAATTCAAATATATAATAAACATCAATTAACCCTTGAAGCATTTTACTTTGCTCGCTTTGATCCCTTGGTTGATTCTGTGATTGGGGTTAAACATATAACATAAAATTATTAAAATTCATGAATATGATGTCATATATGCCAGCACAATGTCCTGTAAGAAACCACCCCATCGCCACTAGCAACATATATAGACAAGACAGGACAACGACAAGATGCAGTATAATGACACCACAAATGGATTGACTTCATGTTGTCTGTTAGCTCAGGAGTGCACCAGAGCAACAGAAAGCTCGATCCCTCCACAACTGTTGCTAATTTATTTTGTAATATAAAAATTATATTAATGCGGTTTGTGGTTTGTTTAATTGTCATTTTCATGGGTATTTCACTCAAATCATCAAATGATGACGTTCCATCCCAAACATCACAAGCTTTAATTGTGTTGCGGAGTTAGGCAACCAGTTACTCCCTTTGAATGACAGTCAATCAGTCCGCTTGGAGCCCACTTGAAACTGGACATTTAGTCAGCTAATATAACTGGCCTAATTATTTGAATCAATACATATAAAAAAATATATCGAGGTTTATATATTTATTGTATTCACCTGTATTGAGGTACCAATGGAATAATGTCCTTCATATTTATTACAGATACAACCCAGTGATAGCCAAGAGGGCGCGGGTACTGACAACTACAACAAGGATATTCCAAACATTCCTGAGGCAGATGATTTTATCAGGGATGGATCTTATGTTACCAAGGGACAAGCTATTGCTACTCTAATATCATTTATTTTGCGACATCAGCTGACTGGTGCACCCGTGGATGATTTACTTGAGATCTTGGAGATTCTATCACCTGGATGTTTACCGTCTTCCAAATTTATTTTAACCAAAGGAATTGAGCTACAAGACAACGCTTTTGAGGCACATCTGTTCTGTCCAGTTTGTGATATTTACTTGGATAAATATACCCATTGTGAGAATTTGGACAGTTGCCATTTTTGCAATCCTACACTGAATCGAGATCAGTGTTTAAAAGATGGCAACTTTTATCTGTATATACCCATAGAGAGCCAGTTAAAAGAGACACTAAAGAGAAATCATCTTATTAAAAAATCAGAATTTGTGGTCAGCGAAAACCTGGTTTCCGCATTTAGTGGCAGAATGACCAAAGAACTTTATCATCGAGGGGAAATTTCAGATGATGATATAACCTAAATCTGGAACTGTGATGGTGCCCCTGTGTTTAGATCCTCCAAAAGATCTGTTTGGCCTTTGCAAGCTTGCTTAAATGAAATAACACACGATTTAAAAGAGAATTGTCTGCTAATTGGTCTGTGGTTTGCAAAGGAAAAGCCATGGTCTCATTGTTACCTCAAGCCATTTGTTGAGGAGTTGAAGCATTTGGGAACAGTGGGAATGGATTGGCATAACAACAACAATGAATTTGTGCATAGTCGAGTATTCAGCCTTTGTGCTTCATGTGACTCTTGTGCTAGACCTATGTTTCGAAACACTACTCAATTCAATGGTCAGTTTGGTTGCGATTGGTGTTTACAAGAAGGCGAGGTTATTGATCGAGGTGATGGATTTTCAAGAATTTATTGTCTACAGGATTATGGACATAACAGAGATAATATTAAATTGATGGATGATGCATTAGCCTGCTCTGAATCCAACCCTCGAAATGGTGTCAAAGGAATTAGTCCATTGTTATTTTTGCCTTTGTTTGACATTGTTAGAGGACTTGTACCAGACTACTTACATTGTGTTCTGTTAGGAGTTGTAGGGACATTCACTGGCCTTTGGTTTGATACTCGCAATCACCAACAGGCATTGTATATTGGCTGAAATTTGTCTGAAATAAGTAATCAACTAACAAATATGAAAATACCAAGTAATATATCTAGATTACCAAGAAGTCTCACCGAGAGAAAGTTCTGGAAAGGCTCAGAGTGGAAATCATTTTTGCTGTATTATTCATTGTTTGTTCTGTCAGGTAAATTGCCACAGAATTATTTGAATCACTGGTCCCTACTTGTCTACTCTGTTAACCTACTTCTACAAGATGAACTAGCCTTGTCTGATGTAGATTTAACTGAAACTGCTTTATTAGATTTTGTAAGAAATGTTCAAGTATTGTATGGGAGAGAATACTGTACATTTAATGTTCATCAATTGTTACACATCCCTGATGCTGTAAGAGATTGGGATCCACCATGTTTTCGGTTTGAGGGTAACATTGGACAAATCTTGTCCCTTGTTAGAGGCACAAAATGTGTGGCAAATCAAATTTGTAAAACCTTCGTAATGCAATGAATGCTACCCAGGTTACACCACCATTATTTTACTGTGTGTGATTTGCGTCTAGATTCACTTATTGACAGATTAATGTGCTCTGGAAGGTATGTGAGAAAAAAATCCCAATGTATTGATGATGTTCATCTGTATGGCTCATCATTAACACGAGTTCTTGGAACTGCAGAAGTTTTAGCATTTAGCCGTTTGTATGGAAATGATCCAAATAAAACTACGTATAAAATATATAATAGGCTTGCAATCAATTCATTGATTTAACCTCAGTGGATCATAAAGTCTCCAATCGGCATTCAGATGACACATTACAGCTAAATAATTATGTAATCTGTGTGTTGTTGCGGTGTGCTGTCGGAAAGTTTTTTTGTAACTGTGGTAGGGAATGCCAGTGTGAGGAAAAGGTTTTATTGTTTGTTAACAAAATTGATGCCTCGAATGACAGACCTATGTTTTTCAATCGAGAACTTAACATTTCATCGAGTAAATTTCTGGTGAGTGGACACAGGAATCTCGAAACTGTCTGTGTTGAACCCTCTACGGTTTATAGGAAGTGCTTCAGACTACAGAAAAGTGACAAATACTACATTTTACCCCTTCCAACAATTAAGGAGTCAGATAAATAATCTTACAGATATTTAGAATGTCTTATGTAAAATGAATGTGCACAATAATTGAAACAATTATTTATTATGTTCCCTTTTACGAAGCTGCTTTAAAAAGTTTCAACAGTTTGAGGTCCAGTATATTCTCAAATGTTAGTGGATGTTGTACCTTGAAAACATGAACATTATTAAAATAAAAAAAATTCAAATTTAAAAATATTTTGTTGTTTTTGTTGTTTTTTCAGCATCATTCTTAGATTTTTCTTAGAACCTAGTGACAATCACAACATAATGATAATTTTTCACTATTACATAAACTTACATAAATAAGATCTACAGACCACAGGTTTGAAGGCTGAACTTGGCTGAGATCAAGCTTGTGGGAGGAGCTTCCTGTTGCTCTCAGAGCAAAGGGGCAACACAAGGCCGATCTGTTTGTGATGTATTTGTATTGCATATGTCAGGGTGATTTTCTTCACTAATTGGGCTTGCACACCATCATAGAAGTGAAATAACCTTAAGTACAGTGTAAAAACTTTAACAATGGCTGTAATTCAGAATAAATACTATTTAATAACATCAACAAAATCAGTTTTTTTTTATTGTACTTTGATTTACATTGTACTTAAGGGTATTTCACTTATATGATGAGGGATTGTACATTTCACACTGTTCCTGTCCTATACGGTGGAAAACTGAGAGGAAACCCTGTAAAAATTACCCTGACAATTGCCAGAGCCGAATCGTTTGACTCTTTATATGTATCTGTCATGGTTGAGAGGCTGACTCTGACTCGAACCTGTGGGTGGCACATTGGAGTAGGATAAGTAAGCAGACACTCTACTAATCCATGGTCATGGTTTCAATATCTTGGGAGTCCATAAAAAGCAGTTGTCTTGAATTTCAAGAGAACTTGCATTTTATTGATCAGGTTTCACTTGATTTCCATGCAACGTTTGATAGATCTTTAAAGGAAATACAATATGGTTTTATAGAACAATTTAAACAGTGTTTTACAGAAAAAAACATATTCTATAGAAGAGTTGATTAAATTTTACAAAACATCTCCCAACTTCTAGAAAGACTAGTAAGATAAATTGTTCCATTGAAAGTCTATATAACTTTTTGTCTATATAACTTTTAATAGTTCCATAGAAATTATGTTGAACAGTGTGAGAGTTCTATAGAAATTGTACACTATATTGATAGTTCTATAGAAATTGTATAGAAAATTTTCATAGTTCTATAGAACACACATGTTCTGTTGATAACTCTATTATATTCTATAAAATTCTATATAATTTCTATAGAACATTTTTTGCAGGGTCGCAGTGGGACATTTTTGGTTAAAAGTTGTTGTTCACTTAAGCACGTGTTGATGTTTATTTTGCCATTGCTTTCGAAAACTATGTCATAATCCACATTAAAATGTTTCAAGAGTTGTTAATGGATGTCAGAACAGACTGAAACGTGGCGCAAATAAGGTAGAAACTGAAATCTAAAAAGACGTATGTCGCTTGCAAACGACGTCAGTTCAAACATCGGCAGTTGGCATCCAGAAAGCTCTATAGTTGTTCTATTGGTCTCAATTGTTTGTTTTCTCTCTCAAAGTTGAACTTTGACACTCATATGGAAGATTCTAACGGCATGTCCATCTAGGAAAAGAGTAATGAAATGCCAACTTTCAATAAGTATCAATTAAACCTATGTCTGGAAATTCTGATTTAACTATATGATTAAGGGATAATCATTACAATTGGAGTTTCAAGTGAAAATATCAGTGCCACATAGACATAAACCTGTGCTAATTGTATTTCAAGGTTAAGCATATGCTTACCACACAGTAGTACAGAAGAGTAGTACATAATAAGGAAGGCTTATGCGTTATCATGTACTAATTATTTACTACATATTTAGTAGTAGGGAGCCGATTTGGCTCCCCCACTACAATTTATGTGTAGTAATATTTTACTACAGACAAAGAAGAAATCAACGTTATTATGTACTAAGGAGCCAACTGTTGATACCGGACTACATGTTAAGTAAGGATTTGTGCGTTATCAGTAGTCTGGTATCATACAGGATTACATATAAAGAGGGATTTGTACGTTAATGAGTACTAATGGCCGCCGTCTTTGACGTGAAGTCACAGGTTGAGGGTGATGGCGTTTGGAAAATTAAATGAGGGCTGATCAGGAGATTGTTATTATTGGCACTTTCAGTTCTAAGACATTAGAACTACCTTTGCCATTACTAGGACACTAGATTATTTCATTTTAACAAGTAACTTAGAATTTTAAATGATTAAATGTGTACTTATTATATATGACGCTATACTGCTTTATATACTTTGTGGCCGCTTTTATTTGGATTCAAGATATTGTCCATATATATATGGGTGAAGTGCAATAAAATATATAATATGCTGATATAATATAATGATTATTATTATTCCACTTATTAACGGTAAGGTATAGTATAGTATAGTATAGTATACAGAACTAATTATGCTGTTATTTGTATCACACATTAATTCATAAAATTATTTGAAGTTATATCACAGAAAAAAAATCTTAGGTATCACAGATAAAGTCATAAGAGTATTGAAATTATATCCCAGTATAACAATCAGGTATCGCATATAAAGGAAAAGGATTAAATACTTTCCCATTTAAAGAAGTAAAAGCAATACCTGTATAAACATACTCAGAATCAAGTTATAGTATATTATAGCTGTGTGGGCTTATCAGTTATTACAAATTGATCTTACATGATTTTTAAAAGATCCAAAGGAGCAAAAAATATCAATTGATGGATTAAGAGATGATATTTCGTGATAGATTTCAAATATCCGAGGAAAAAAGGACATTTTAAGGACATTTGTTCTGCACATATGTGATTTGAGCAAATGTGTGTTCCGTAGTGATCTTGTTGGGAAATGGTAATTAACTTGCTTCACACAATAAGGCGAATCATCCACGGAGTTAACACACTTGTACAGGAAGCGTAAATCTGAAGCTTTGCGCCGTTCACACAAGCTTGGCAGATTAAAACCTTTACACAAATCAGCGTATGTACTGGACGAATATGGAACATGAAAAGGAGAAAATCTTGGTAATGTGGGATTATAATATTTGTCTTTTTAATACAGATAGCCATTTGCCATCAAATGAGTTTTTTTTTAATTATGAAATCAAACCATTATTCCCAACAAATAAATAAACCCACACGAGTAAATTATTCCTCTGCCACATTAAGAGACAATATTTTTAAATTTTCTCCAAGATCATCTGCTCTCTGACATCTTACTTACAGATATATCTAATTTTTCATATATGTAAATCAGAAAATCGTAGAAAGATAACAAGAGAAACTAGATAATACATCTGCAACAATAAATAACTTTAAACTAAAAATTAAAGACGAAAACTGGTATTCCGTCCTACAATACGCTGACGCCAATAATGCTATATTAGCATTTTCAGACATTTTTGCGGCTATCTACGAAGAATGCTTCCCGCAAGTAACTTCTGCGACAAGCCTAAAATAATTAAGCCAGGGCTACGAGCGTAATTTCAAACTTAATTTACGAAAAATAATTTACAGAATACCAATAAAATCTAAAAGCGACGTTGAAAATACCAGACTTCTTTTATTCGCCAGGCAAAAAAAGAAATATTTTGAAAATAGATTAAATAGATGCAACTAAGAGTACTTTGAAAATTGTTTGAGAGTTGATAAAAATAACGCAAATCATCCAACCGACTGGGGTGCGTTTTGCTTACATAACTTCCGGGGGCAGTCACATAACTTCCTGGGACCCTCAGGAGAGTCCCAGGAAAAAGTGGTCCAGAACCCCCCCTTGTTTATACTACTGTTTTAATAAATACTTTTCGACCGTGGCATCCCAATTAAATGACAAGATAGACAAATTTCAAACGAAAATTTCTGACTATCTCTCTCTCTACCTTGCGATGCCGGTTTTAATGTCAGTACTGTGACGCAAAATTGTATTAATACTGTGATATCTGACATTAAACAATACATGCATTAATATTCGCGAAACTACGATCGAACGAGTCTCTCAGTTTAAATTTTTTAGATATTCTGCTTCACGAAAGGCTTACCTGGGTATCACATATCAGCCACATAAGCTCAAAAGTTTTACGGAACATTGGTGTATTGTCCCATATGAAAAATTGTGTAAGCAAAAATTCATTACTTATTATTTATTATTCACTCATTTGCCCTTCTGTTTCATATCGACTAATCTTGTGGGGAAATAATTATCCTTCTCACTTTAATCCTTTATACATCCTTCTAAAACGAGCCATAGGAACCATTACTTTGCTTTTTAGGGGCATCATTGGAGATGGAAATTTTGTACAAACGGCCGACTTTTAAAGACGATGAAAATGTCAACCAGTGGCCGATGTATTTCATCTTTCCAGCCATAAAGTAACAAAACGAGATTTGACCAGGGAAAATGACTAAGCTATAGACAAACCCACATGACAGTTAACTCCAGGCAACGTTAATGATTGCATACCAAGCTGGTCAGCCCACTCATTTTTTGGTATCCCCATGTGGCCCGACACCCAAGCAAAAAGATACATTAATATTTTCAAAGGAAAGTGAGGTAATTGTATATAATATTTCAAATAAAACTGGGTATTTACAGGAATATTCAAAGATTTTAATAGCACTTAGACAATCGGAAAAAAATACTGTTCAATTGGGTTTATGATCAATTTACCAGTTAAGAGCTTTTAGCATATCAACTAGTTCAACAGTATAAACGGAAACACCATTAGAAACTCTTTTGATGAATATTTTAACTCAAGGACAAAGAAAGAAACATCCGCTTTTTAACTCAAGGGCGCTTTCCCGATGTCTGAGCATCTTGATGCGTCCGTAAAAGTCTGTAAGAAATGGCGCCAGGTAGAGACTATATAATCATTTACACAAGATATAAAGATATTAACAGAGTCTGTCTTTTTAACGTATGCTATCAAAGACAGTGAGATGTTTGGCATGTATAATTTCCTTGTAGGAAACCGCTGAGCGAAAGGGTTGTGAATGTCACAACAGTGAGGAAATACGTTAAATGGCCGGGAAAAGACCTACTCTAAACGGGACTCTGATACTGGTGTCACCAAACAAACAATCATGCCAGGAGGGCTGTAGCGAATCTATTTTGCTTTTTACAGATGTGCTGGATAAGTCAAACGACTCGCAACAATAATCTAGTCGCCACCGTACAAGGGACCTGTAAATGATTAACAAGTAGTTTTTGTCGGTACCCCACGACGTAGCTGAGGTACATCTCATCATGTTTAACCGTTTTCTAAATGTTAGATATCATGTAGCTTAAATGTTTATGACACAAAAAAACAAAATCGGGTGAATCATTTTCAGTAAATGCTGTTTTTTTTTTAGATAAACACACTAGGCTTTATATTTTTTTGTTTTATTATGCAATTTTCAATATATCAACTAACACAATGATCCTTTCTTTAAAATAAGTCGCCGTTTGCTTGATATGGCATATATTTGATTAAAAAAACGTCTGCCCACCGGTTGTCTGTCACAGTTTTCAAAACATGTAAAATATGGGTTCATTTTGAAAAAAATAAATAATGGATGAAAAGATTTTTTAGCATTTTTAATGTAGCAAATAACCCATATCTGTACTAACATAATACATGGGACCTGTGGACACAGGGACAACTATCTGTGTTTTAGTTTCGCCCTGATAAGGTCATATTTATTTTTGTTGTTGTTGAAAGTGACCATGTTTTTCTTGGGCGAATCGACCAATATTCAGTGTCAACCAAGTGTTCCTTGTTCGAATCCGCCAAGCTTTTCTTGGTCGAATCTACCAAGTGTATTTTTCGCAATTTACGAAGTTTTTCTGGGTTTCATCGGTCAACTTTCAACTGACCAAATCTTCTTTGGTCGTTTCAA
>JAQQZZ010122034.1:0-16402 GCA_030265115.1 Mopalia vespertina
TTATCATCAATGTTAACGGCCTTTTAATTCAAATTTTGTTTTTATCGGGTCTGCTCTAGGATAAAGAGCACTATCTCAACTTTTTGAATATGCAATAATAAAAAAATCGCAAATTCGAACTGAGGCGTGTGGGGGGGGGTAGAGTATTCTTGAATGCGTGACCAACTTCCTTGTTTGAAACGGTTATATCTATTTTTTTAGATTTCGTTCAGTTATTTACATTGCCGACAATATCTTAACATAGTAGCGTCATTTATTTATAGCTTCTCAGTTTACAATTTCTTAGTAACGGAACTATATGAAAACGATTCTAGTCTCATTGGTAGTTGGCTTTATTGAAAAGCTAGACTGGAGATTTGGGTCATATAATTTCTCCCCTGATAAGTGTCTGTCACCTTTTTATAATAGGTGTTATTAACATTGTATGGGAAATTAAAAAATATGAAGAATTCCAATATTTTAAAGCGTTTTTTTGCATGGTGCATTATCAGCGCAAAGTGGAACAGCTACAACTTTGTGGAGTAATAGTCTAGCCAATATGACACAAGACCCACCACAAATTGCAACAGACTTTTTTTCTTCTCAATGCATTTCAATGAGATCTCAGGAGTAACATATTAAAAATGCACCCGAAGGCAACTTGGGGAAATAGGCCTAATTTGCATAAATCAATTATGGCTGCCTATATTCCAAAGGAATATCATTTTGACCATAAAACAAATATTAAGCAAACTATTTTAATGGTTTTAAAATTTAAAAAAGATTTATTGAACAAGGACAACATTTTAGAATACTTCTGTATTTTAAATTAACACATTCTGTAAGGGCCAGCGGCCGTGGCTCAGTCGATGTACCATTCACGGGCGGCCATCAGGTATATGAGTGAGTCACACGATGTGGCTCCGGCAATCGCGGGAGTGGTTTTTACCAGGTTTCCTCCCGATTTTCCACCGTAATTAGGCTAGGTGCAGTGTGAAGTGGACAATACGTCGTCATATAAGTGAAATACGCTTGAGTAGGACGTTAAGCCCAATCAAACAAACACATTCTTTAATTGTAGAAAACCAATACATACTGGCTGACAGTGTAATGAATCAAATCAATACTTCTCTGGAAAGAGTTGTACCGGTTAGAGAACACATGTGGAAACGCTAACCTGATCAATGTACGCATCACTTCAGAACCACCTTTCACACATCGTGTAACAAAAAGATCTTACATAAAACTATATCTGTGAAACATGTAAAACTCATTGCAAACAAATTAAAATCTGTGGCTTTCAGCAATGTTCAGAAAGAAAGTCTTATCAGCAGTGGTACTAGCTATAGATACGTGTGGTCCTATCATAATAGGGCAATGGGTAACCCTAATACATTTCTGGAATACGTAGAAAAAACTTATCGGGGTTCATTCTAAAAAAATATTTATATCTAAATAAACCTCACATTACCGGTGATGTCTGTACACCATTTAATGTAACCAAAACGTTATTCAGTGGGAGCTTTTCGATTTTAAAGTTTGGAATCAAGCGCCGGTATTGTTGATCAGAGAACACCGATATAGTTAAGTTTATTTAGATACCAATATTTTTGCGAGAATAATTCCTGATGATGTTTTTTAGCCTTCCTTCTCGTAAGGTATAAGGTTGCCCATCTAGGCCTGTTATGACAGAACTATAGGTCTCTATAGCTACAGTGGTACCTGTGGCAAAGTTTAGAAGCTCCTGTCGCAAAGCAGATCTTGACTGTACTCCCACATGCCAGATTGTCGAGGCGTTAGTTTATCAACTTTAGCGTTATGAATCAAGTGACGAAAATTAACGCCCCAAGAATACAGCCATTTGCTTCTATACTTTTTAAAACCATATAAATAATTTGCTTAATATTTATTAAAACATTAAAATGATTTTCCTTTGGAATATCGGCAGACATATTGGATTTATGCAAATTAGGCTTATTTCCCCAAGTTGCCTCCGGGTGCATTATTAATATGTTACTCCTAAGACCTCATTGAAATGCATTGTGAAGAAAAAAATTCTGTTGCAATTTGTTGTGGGTTCGGCTACCAAATCGCCTAGATTGACTGGACTATGAGGGCTCTGTAGAAAATAGTGTTGGATTTTCACTACACAAACGGGTTTAACTCACTCCAAGAAACAAAGTTCCTAATCCAACTCCAATTTACCGTTCACGGGATTGAGTCCGTCTGTCGACCATCAGGTATATGAGTGAGGTACACGGTGTGGCTCCGGCAGTCGCTGGGGTGGTTTTTACGAGGTTTCCTCGCGGTTTTCCACCGTAATAAGGCAAGGAACAGTGTGAAGTGGACAATCCGTCGTCATATAAGGGAAATATCCTTGAGTACGACGTTAAACCACAAGCAAACAAACAAAAACAAACCAAGAAACAAAGACGAGACGGGACAAATGCAGGAGAATCTCCAGAACGTAATACAAAGACACCACAAACAGATCGGCTTCCTGTTCCCCTTAAGTTCTGAAAGCACTAGGGTACTTACAGGAAGCTCCCTTCAACCATCTACGTCTATTTTTAATAACATGCCAGTGACCGATTATTGTTTGCTTGATTGGGGTTTTAACGTTGTACCCAATGGTATTTCTCTTATATTGCGACGGATTATCCATTTCACATTCTTACTTAATTGGTTAAATGCGACGGAAAACTGAGAGGAAGCTCGTAAACACCACCCCGCGATTTCCAGTCCTCGGTCTATAACCAGTGACATCTATAGAGGTTGTGTCTTTATAGACTTGTATAGTGGTTGTGTGTAGCCGACTAGACGCACTAAAAGCGGCGAGCAGATGCACGACTAAGCGTAATTTGCTACCTGTCACAGATATTTAAAAATTTTGTACATCATCCGACAATCGTATATCCGAACTAATAAGCCTGAAAGCCCTCTGGCTAAGGGCAGTTTGTTCAGAGAGTAGCAATTCTGTATTTACTTAGCACTGGAGGAAAATCAACTTTCCAGCAATATGGAAACGCTTCAAATCTTGGTTGTGCTAGTGTCAATTATTCGTAGAATACACCGCCGTTATATGAGTGAAATACCATTAAGCACGGCGTAAAACACCAATCAATCAATCAATCAATAAGTCAGAAACCACATGTTGACATTCGTGCCAGAGTTATGATCCCTTACTGCCAGAAAGATAGGCCTATACACGTTGCAGTCGAAATTTGATGGCCGTAACAATTAATTTAATAGCGTGGGTTTTCAGTGAATACAGTCCATGCGTTCAATGGCTTCTTTCTTGATGCTGTGTACGAGGGCTTGTAAACAAATCAGTGAGGCGAGCTTATTTCATGTCGTAGTGTAATCAAGGTGACAAAGTCCGACAGGTATGACACGTGAGCTGGGGTTTTACTCCCAGCGTCTCTTCCTAAGGGAAGACAAGAAGAAAAAGAAACCCCCTTGTTTGTACGCACCTTGATCTGCGGCTATGTATAAATAGAAATCCTGTTTGCTGCGATAAAAGGATTTGCGTATGTAAATAGTCGTTGATTATACATTGATCGGTACTGCAATAAGTTTATTACATTTTCGCACTTTCTCTGATTGTTGTACTTTTTTTGCAGTACGAAAGTTTAACTTTGGAAAAGCTTTTATTGTAATACTACATTTGCACACTCTCGCATTGCACAACGTTATCTTTTGTAATAGTTTAATTACGTTTGAACTTTCCCATCATCGTCTATTATCTGACTATGATGCAGATTGACTAATGATAGTATTTGAGGACGAGGTGCTGACGTTATGCAGTTGCTTGGGTTGGACTTGTGAAAGAGGGTTATCAAACAGAACGAAGACGGGAGTAAAAAGATGGTTGGGAATGAACATTATAAATATGTGTTTGGTAATGCGCTTATCAAGCCAGATTAAGAATTAGGTTATAAGGGTGGCGGGAAATCTGTTGAATGTGGGTTCATTGATTGATTGATTGTTTTTTTAAGCCGTGCCTAAGGATATTTCACCTATATGACGACGGTGTATTTAAACAATAATGGACACTAGCACAACCAAGATGTGAAGTGTTTTCATAATGTTGTAAAGTTAATCTTCCTCAAGTGCTAAGTAAAGACAGCATTGCTACTCTTAAAACAAACTACCCTTAACCAGAGGGACGATGGGGGGTTATAATGTTTGGCTACCGAACGATTATTACTGTGGTTGGAGATGTGATAAAACTAGGAGGAGAATGCGTGTATAACCGTGGACTCGGGATAGGGGTATAAATGTGGGTTTGGGATGGTGATATCAGTTGATTTTATGGGGGTGGTGGATGTATAAAGGTGAGTTGGCAAGAGTGGGATTGGATAACAAACTAACGGCTGTTGACCGGTTTATGAAGATGTATTTAAGTTTGGGTTTATTACGGTTGCTTGGCAAGATTTTTCTGACAGATATTATGGGTGGTAGTTGCTCTGTAAGCTTTTATCAGGACTCAAGGGAGTAGTTTGTTGGTGAATTTAGCTGTGAAAGTGGTGTGGACCTGTGAAAATGGCGTAAGGTTGTGAAAGTAACGTGGGGTTGGTTAACTTCAGGGGGTTTTGTTGTTGATTTAATATTATTGTCGTGTTCCTTAGGATAGAAGTAAGCTTTTGTGATTTAATACATTTTAAGCAAGTTAAAATCACCACTGTAACTGTAAGTACCAACATTGTTATCGGAGAAAACAGATGACCAATACAGTGTCAACCATGCAGGATGGCGCCTCTTAGTCAGGTGGGGAGTCAGACGGTCGCAAGTCTGTTGTTCTTCCGTGTTGGGAAATTTATAAAATTATTACAAAAGAGAAGTTTGAGAATTTTTGTGCAGTAATTATAACAATGAGACACTCTTAAAATTGGTTGTTATTGCAGTTAAACTATTACAATAATAAACTCAGGAAAATGCCAGTGTGCGTTAGAGTAATAAATTATTACAATATCGTACTCATGAAAATTCGCAAGGATCTTGTAATAGTTTATTACAATAAAAAGTAACGAATTTATTTCAATATAGAGCACTTTAAGTGTTTGTTTATGTAATAATAACAATTGTAACACAGCCCAATTCTTACACTGAAACTATAAAAAGTCCTAATGAAAGATACACATGGATGATTGCTGAGTCAATATTTAAGTTTTTTTAACAACCATTGTTAAAGAGGAGGGGGTGGGGAGAGGGGGGGGGGTATAACAAGTGAGTGCCATAAAAACAATTAGATAATGTTTAATAATTTCATACAAGTTAAATTTGTTTAATTGCCACCTGAAACAAATGCCGCATATTACAACACATGTCATCCCAATATACAACTTACTGCCTGGAGTCACGACCCGGGCTATGTATACTTGAGGAGAACTCTCATAGAAAATTAAAAATAAACGTGCCTACAGCGAAAGGTATATTTAATTTTCTTGAGATTCTGTTCTCTAAATTTTAGAGCATAAAAAATGAAATTTAAGAAAATAACGAAGTCGTGCAATACAAAGTTAATTTATTAACTCAACAAATTTATTTTTTGTCAAGTCTTGTATCTTGTAGAGACATTTAAAATGATTGCATTCATGGGGCAGTAGAACCTCAACGTCTGATAGGTCGTCATGTAAACAGTTCCGTATTTGCTTATATATATTTTATTTAGCGGACAATCTTAATTTATTTTTATCGTTTTTATTAGAGACAGTATCCTTGCATGGTATTCACACGGAACTCCTTCAGATAAAACTGATTGACAACCGTCCAGCTTAAACAGTTTTTTGTTTTGAACATTCAAGTACTGTCCCAGTAGTCCCAGTCAGTTATTCGTTCAAACACGTGCTGTAAAGGTTTGCCTGACAAAGAAAGCCCAGTGTAATTTTACAGAGGAACAGTGTCCCTATAACCATTTATTTAAATTAATTTGAAAAAGGAAAGAAGACACAGAACACCGTAGTTTTGTCTTATTTACACATTTTTGAAGTAAGTTTCTTCCCGTCAATTACGACAACCGTAAATCGGACCTAGCGTCAGCTTGATGCCCCAGTACAAATTTTTATGACAAAATTAAAAATATTTGACTTGGAACAATTAAACCTAATATACAAAGAGAATTTATTTTATACATAAACAAAAATTTAAAGATATATATATATTTCCTTTCCATTATATATTCTATTATTTCTAAAAGAAACTAAGTCTATCTACAGTATCTGATTAACTAACCGGAACTATTTGTCTACAGGATACATTGAGTGTTTCCTTGGCAACACGAGACGCAATAACACACACAGAATCCAAAAACGCACTCTTAAAAAATCAAAAGTTTCTTGAGACGAAACAGAGTACACAATATGTTAAGAGAGAATCATTTTAAAATAAAAAACCCGCAACTGGATCAAACGGTATTCATGTGCCAAGGAAGACAACTCTGTACGTACTTATCTGATTATACAAAACCTTAACTCGACCAAACAAAGAACTATATAATTTAAATAAATATTTTACTATTTTACAATGTGTTGTCATCAAATCTCATGTTCTAAATGATACAAATATTCATTTGACCAATAGTAGAGAAAGTGTCACAGAGAGATACATTGAGTGTTAGCATTGCACTTTACATGCGAGGAACAATTGTGGTCAAAGGTCGTCCAGAGTTTGTTATGGTTACAATAATATGTCTAGAAAAAATGCGATGATAGATTTATGTCCACAGAAACTAGTGAACTTTGCCTTATGCACTCCTGAAATACAGATAAAATGTTGCACAAACAAATACTTTGGTATCTGGTTGACTAATACCCACAAGTTATTTAGATGAATATAAATCTTATTTTGAAGAGTTCAGAATTATTGACACTAGGCAGGAGTCATGAAGTCTAAAGAGAACTGTATTTAATCGTGTTCCCACAGCAACACTGAGCATTTTGGGAACATTCAGTCAGTTCCTAGGCACACATGGTGACGTCGCATTAAAAGAAACATGAATACAAGATACTAAGGGCTGCCATCGATAACAAGGCAGCGTAGCTCGCAGTGGTTGCTGATACACCGTCACAGAGTTCTTCAAAACTACAGTCCTCGGCAAAGTCTTCAATTTTTTCCATCAGACGCTCCAGTGGACAAATGGTCGTGGAGCATGGAGGAAGGCTAACTGGAACCTCATTTACCATTGCTCTTATACTGTAGGTCGGAATACCTTGTGCACCAGGACAACTGTAGAGGACAATGGCCAAGTTAGACATGAAAGGGTTAATGAGACTGGTCTTCCATTTGCGAGTGGCCAGATTCTGGAAATCGCCATCGTCAATCTCTAAATCGTCATCATCTTTAAATAGTTCCAGACTGGTAAGGAATGGCAAGAAGGTCTCAGTCTTGGCGAAATACATCACTGCTGGTGGAAGTTGGTTGTTCTGGAGTTGACGATCGTTTCTGAAGGTAAAAAACAAACATATAATTAGAGCTGGCTACTACATATAGTTTTTAGACCCCTGGACAAAATATCTACCCTGAAGTTTACAGTAGGGCTGAATACCTTGAATTTGCATTTACGAATTAAATAACTTTTCACTTCTTCTCGAAAGAACTACCAGATGGCGGAGGGCATGGCAGGAGACCTCCAAATCTATCTCTTAATCCGACAAGGTTCAATAGTTTTCTATAAGACGATCTAACCTCCGTTTTAGGATTAAGAAAACCTCTACTTCTATCAGCAATTGAAGAAAGAGAAAGTTTTTGAATGCAAAGTTTATGAATATGAATTGGTGATTTTATGATACTTAATAACGTCGTAGGTCTGCGTTTAGTAACATTGATATGTCTTTTTTAATTACTGCAAATTCAGAGATAAAGTTATTAACATAAAGATAATTAGCTTCTTCATCAAAGTTTAACTTGCTTTCAACCAATAGAGTATGTTTTTTGGCGCAAAGGCAAAGTGAAAAACTGCAAGAGTATTGAGTGTACTATGTTTTGCATACTTACAGCCGTCCCACGAAATCTTTCAATAGGATACACGTTTCCTTTTGGTTGATATCGTCATCATACCCATAAAGCTCGGCTTGGATGAGGTCCTCTTTCAGCTCAAGCAGTTGAAGATCGCTGGTCGTGAAAGCCGCGCACCAGGGAGAACTCTTTGTGAGAGCATAGTCATAGGCACAGATTCTGTACATAGCATCAATGTCATCTGAAAGGGAAATACAGATATTGGTATGTATTACTGATTGTAATTAAGTTGCAATGTAGATGACTGCCCAGTTCGGATGCAGGAGTTGTCTGTTTAAAAAAGAAGCCTAAATACATAAACATATCTATGGCGCCGGCTAGTTAAGATTTTGAACCAAACTGGACTTGGGCTAAGGACAGTTTTCAAGTAAAATAAATCCATGCTGTAAGTTGTAAAGCAATGTTATTTTTCCAACAAATCATTTATAACACTTCAGGTTATGGTTGCGTTGATTTTTTTGTTGTTGTGGAAAGTGTAGATATTATATGTACGTTCATAACACCATATATTATCACACTGACAAGGAGGGCAAGACAGGCATATGTTGTAAAGAACTTGAAAGCAGAAGTCCCAACCGCATTTCATCTTGACTAAAGTCCATGTCTGTTGAATTCTAATAAACTAGACTTTAATATATAGTATACTGAGCAATTTTTCCTTGTGCTTCCTTAGCAGCCAGACGTAAACTTTGTCTAGTTTGAAATCTAAAACGGACACGATATAACGTGAATCAAACTTATTGGCAGTATTTGCTGATGATAGTGGATAATCAAAATTCAATCAGGTCGTGAGTATCTTAACTCTAGAACCAATATATGTTCAGGTACATTACCAAGATTTGTAATGATTTGATAAAGGACTTACCATGAGACAGTGAGTTTTGGGTCAAACCAAGCCGCCTTGTGATGCCAGCCACCATGTCTTTAACTGACTGGAGCTCCAGGTAATCCTCAAGAACATCATCGTCATCAATGTCCTGAATTGTACAAAATTTGTCAAAAATTTAACCAAATAAACATGTCTAACTTATCTGCTTCAAATTCATTGGTCATTTTCGTTGGCTAAGTGGAATGAATATAATAATCCCCAATTGTTGTGTCTTGGAATTAAAAGATAATAGCTCATAAATCTCTGGGAAAAGCCCACAAACCAATTCCTGGCTAAAGTCAAAATATTTGACATGCAGGCTTATCTGACTTGTTTCAGAGCCAGGTGGTTTGACGAGGTATCCTTCGGGTTTCCAGCGAATTTTAGAAATTCAGAGTGAGAAGTAGACAATATGGGGTCAAATAAGTGAAATACTCTTGAGTATTACGTTAAGTACGAATCAAACAAATAACTTATTTTTGTCAAGTTGTTTGGTCTTTTGTATGGATGAGTAGAATACGCAGATGAAGCCAAACATCTTTAACCTAAACTGTGAAGATAAAAGAGTTAGTCGCATGTTCAGAAAAACATTCGCATTGATTTTCACAACCAATCCATAATGCAGGAGATGAGGTCGGGGGGAAATATTAGATATGGCTACAAAAGTTCGCTTACATTATCATCTGAGTTGCAATGCGCTGAAAATTGAAGCAGCAAATCTCTCTCTTCGGGTGTTGGCCCACGTGCATCTGTAAGTATATAAAATTATGATAAATATTGCCGCAAAAAATGGGGAAACAATTGGTTGTCCTTGAATGCGTATGTACGTAGGCCTATGACTTTTAATCTGCTAAGTTTGATTATCCGGTATCTGATATATGTGATTCTACGGTAAGGGGATAACACCAAGGCCTTCCGATATTTTTGGCTTCGATTTATGTTTATTATGTTAAACCTTTGAATTATTGCGCAATTGTCCAATACATTGTACAAATGTAGAACTATAAATAAATCACACTGGCGCAGGATGTCGGTAAATTTAAAAGAGACGGAACATATTTTGCGCACTTTATGTAAGCAACAAGGGACAAGCTCGCCAAAAGACCTAGATGTGCTGTTATGTGTAACTGTGAAGATCCCAGAAAAGTAACCGTACCGTAAAAGTCTACAGTATACAATATTACTTTTAGGATGATGAAAACATAATATATCCCGTGATATCTTATAAACAATGGAATAAGTTTGTAATATTTTCCCGTTGTATCGTGATATAAGAGCAGCTTGTCAACATGAAATGCATGTACAACTTTACATGTTTTAAACCGTAAGGGATAGGTATGTTATCCTTTTTGCGTTATACTGGAAAATAGCTGATACCTGTGGCATTGAATCCAAGTCCCTCCGAGAAGGCAGTTGCGGTGTTAGCACGATCAGGTCTGTAGGCGTGTCTGATAACGAAATCGTTGTCTGAGTATTGCTTGTTGAATAACCCAGGGTACTTGTTCCTGTATCGGAAAGCTAAAAACAAGGAGAAATGATCAATTTTAGTTTTGAGTAATAATCTATATGAACAATGAAAGAAAATAAATACAGCGGTCCAGTAGATTAAAAGTAATTTTAAAACCCCTGTTCTAAGTATGTAATTACAGTAGGCCTATTCGATAAACCATGGAATAACATTATGTCATTATCACTTTGGCGGGTGGCTGGAGGGAGCTTCATGTTGCCCTGGTGCTCTCAGGGCTAAAAGGGAACAGGAAGCTGATCTGTTTGTGGTGTCTGTATTGCGTCCTGTTATTGTCCTGTATTTGTCCCGTCTTGTCTTTGTTTGTTGCCAGTGGTGTTGAGGGTGGTTTCCTTCACCCATTGGGCTGACACGTCGTCATATAAGTGAAATACCCTTGAGTACGACGTATAACCCCAATCAAACAAACAAACAAACAAACATTATCTCTTTGGAAGTATATTCCCGCCATAATGCCTGTAAAGTTATGCTTTATTTGCTCTGAAATCATTCTCAACTTACCTAATTCTTTGATTTCGTCTTCTCCTGATTTCGTCAAGAGATCAGTCGTACTGGAGTTAACCAACAATTTCCAGTTACTCAGAGCATCTAAATCTTCACGACATAGCTGACCTGAATAAACAGTGTTCAAAAACATAATTTTTTTTCTAAAGATCATGCTTATGTTTTTTAACAACAATCACGCACATTCGTGAAAACAATCGTGCATTTTTAAATTAAACATTGTCTGGGAATATTTGCGAAATTAATTTTTACTATTTTTTTTATTTAAGATATCTTTGAAACATGAGACAGGGTTTACAATGCATTGAAGATATGCTCGAGCGAACTACTCTCGCAAGAGTTATGACCCTTTAATTACAATGTAATAACTTTGATCTTCGCGGCTTAATTATAAGTTTACAATTTTGGTTACACAATCCAACTTCAAATTAAAAAGCATAAGAAAAAAAAGTGGTCCATTAGTTAATTTTAGAATGTGTCTTGGTAAATGTAACCACTAAGCTGAAGTGTTCTAAATGCGGAAGGAAAAGCATTGCAATCTCGTGAAAACTCTTAATGAACTTATTACAAAAAAAGAACCAAGAACCAATTTACTCTTGGTCTACATTAACTCTTTCGCAATGGATCTTAATCTAGAGTTGTTATTGTGCCATAAATATACAAAGGGAGAGCAGGTAATTGGTATTCATATGCATTTATATAAGTTATATAACATATACATACTAGCTTGGGACCGCAGAATTCTCTGTCTGAGATCTGGTAACCTGCCTTCGAAGTCGTTAAGTTCTTTTGTGTTGGGAGTCCGAATCCCATTTCTGACCAACATGAAGATCATGACAGCCTGACACCCTGTAGAAAAATATGAATACTATTTATACTCCATACCATCACACAGAACATAGGTATAAAACAGAAACTTTTTGAAAACATCTTGAGGTGCATTAATCTCCTCTCTCACTGATCAGCGGCTATTTAAATATACAATTCCTTTTGTGTTTATCCGTTGACAAAAGGTTATGTTTTTTTCGTGGATGGTCACTGCGAAGGAAATTAATTAGGTCATGGCATTTGGGGTGTTTCAGCAGTTGACATCTATGTCTTATCTAAGGACCTTCTTGTATGAGAGGCTATAAAACCGGGATATGTCTATAGCCGATGGTTAGGGAGAATAATTTTCATGATGAGATTTGCTGTGAAGATTTTAGGGATGTCGTCTTTTATCTGGCAAAATTAATATAAAATACACAAGCACACTTGGAAGAAAGAGCTTACCAACTGGATTATCGCCTATGAATGGCTGGCCTGCTTGGACATTTTCATATCGTGTCAAGCTTGAATAAAATCTGTATGGATTCAACTCTCGTGAATAACACGCTTGCTGGGCGAGAGTCTGTGAGAAAAGTGCCCCTAGCAGAGTTAGGATAATACCAGACGTATACATGATGTTGGCTGAGAAATTCCAAAGTCAATCGAAACCTGAAAAGAGTAAGATAAATCGGTAATTGATTGTTAGAGGCAAAATCAGAATACATCCTTAATGATAACTTCATTTTTATAGTTTAGTTGTCAAACTTTAGGCCTCTTGCTTAAAATAGTGGATCATTTAAATGAACCCTCCGACTAAGGTTGGAATACACCGTCGTCATATAAGTGAAATAACCTTAAGCACGGCGTAAAACACCAATCAACCAATCAGGCATTAATATGATACTTAAATGTAATTACAGTGGCACAGGGATGTTGATTAATTAAAACCGATTACTCATCCGATGTTCTAGCTAAACTCCTGGAGGCAAGTTTATATATTGATTTTAATCTCGAATTGTTATGGGTAACCTACAGATATCTCTAGAGAAGGTAATTACCATTTACATGGTCTTTAAACTATGTGATAAATATTTATTTATATCTCTGTCGGTTAGGGAAAAGAGGCAGTGAAATCTACATCAAGCAAAATAAAATCAGTAGTGTGTAATCATTCAAAATGGCCTTACAAATAGTTTAAAACATTTGATTAATTATATCTCCTCACATATTGTCTGTTACAAATTAAGATTCTTTGAATAAGTTGAATGGTTACTAAATTCTCAATTCACCATGATTTAACTTTGACTTAACAAACACTGGACTATTTCTTGTAACTTGGTATCAGATTAGCTGATTGAGGCGTAACCATTTTATACCTGAAAACGTAATCTAATTTTATACAGGTATATACTTCCTCCTACCTGACGTGACCTTATTCTTGCATCAATAATTGGATGATGGTTTCTACTGCCAATTAAATACATTGCTTAACAATCAAATCTATTTATCTATATAAAGCATTAACATGAAATACTACAGTCACGATTCTCTCGCACTAATAAGTACATAATATAGATATGTTAAAGGACTGTGTGCGAAGAGAAGAAGAGTGTCATTGTTCTGACTATAGACTCCTAACGGATATTCCTTATATAAGCTGTGATATGACTTAGCTCTTTCAATGTTCAAACTGCAAATAGAAAAATGTATGCCTCTTCCGAATGAGTATTGCGGAAGGTTTGGAGAGAGCATCCTACTGCCCTGGTCCGTCTGTCGACTCACAGGTATATGAGGAAGTCACAAGATGTGGCTCCGGCAATCGCGGGGGTGGTTTTTACGAGGTTTCTTCCCGGGTTTCCACCGTAATAAGGCAAGGAGCAGTGTGAAGTGGACAATCCGTCGTCATATAACTGAAATATCCTTGAGTACGACGTTAAAACCCAATCAAACAATCAAACAAATCCTACTGCCCTGGTGCTCTCAGAGCTAAGGGACAACATGAAGTCGATCTGTTTGTGATGTCTTTGTTTTAAGTTCTGTGATTTGCCGGTTTTTGTCCTGTCCTGTGTTGTCTTTGTTTGTTGCCAGTGTCGCCGAGGGTGGTTTCTTTCACCCATTGGGATGGCACGCCGTCGCGTTAAAGCCCAATCAAACAAACACACCGTATGAGTATTAGCTCTTGAAATAGGCATATCACCTAAACTGATTCAACTATATTAGCCCTGTAGTTTGTAGACATATGAATACAGCGAAGCTACCGGTATATCTGAAACTGGCTGCAACTCGGCGCACCTGGCAATTTCATCTTTTTTGATCGACATTTTGCAACTATACCAGCAATTAAGTGAAACTAACTTAAAATGATTTTCGATTAAACTCACTGCAACTCAGTCTCCAGAAACATAGTATCAACGAGTTTAAGTATCAATCTATGCTTGGCCTAAACCATTCCTCGTATTTAAACTCATAAGGTTTAGACTGAAAAGAATCACATTCTATATACAACGTGATTTAACAATCCTGTTGGATTCTTGTGTCTTGACCATACCTCTGTTGCTTACAAACACTGTAATACTCATTTGCGACATTATTATCATTATCGTTTGTCAGAGACACCTTGTAAGAATAGTTTAATCCACACATGAAACATGATCATGGGGTATAATATTCTAGAGTACTATATCAACTAGAATCACTTAGACTGTACAATGATCAAAATCGTGGTACATAGAACAAGTTTTCCTTACAATTCGGGTTTTTTTCTGAATAAAGGTCAACCATTTGCTTATCTGTTCCTTCTCTATTGATTCGCAATAAAAAACAATTTGTTCCTAACTAGCAATACATTCCAATGCCAACACAATTATTTGAGATCGTATCTTTGTTCTTTACATTGTTTCGCCTGTCACATTTTTGAGTGTGTAAAGTTAAGAACTAATTTATTCAAAACACATTTTTTTCACTTCTGGTTTTTTTCATATGGAGGGCACACCTGGCACGCAAGCCATTGTTATAGGTAAACTTGTGGACTGACCTAATTACTGTGTATCAGATAGAACTCTACAAGTACACACTCAATAGACTAGAACTAGTTCAGGTGTATACTATCGCATGGTCATAATTTGATACCTTCGGACAGAGTTAAATCAAAGTATAACTTGTTCATAGTTAACTTCTTTTACAGTCATGGCTGAACTAAAGGTATTAAATGGCGTATAAAACTTCAAAATCAAACTTTGAATGCATACCTGATAGTAAAAAACAAACGTCACGAAAGTTCAATAGCACCTTACCTGCATGCGCACTGTGAATCTTCTACTGTGTCTTTACCACAATGCTAGCTGTATTATCAGGTCATTATACCATGGCACATGGTGCCAAATTAGCATACGAAATTTATTTTCGAGACACAATGTCCTTAGGAATTAAATGTTTTCCTTAATAAATATTTAACCTGTACATACTCTTGTGTTGACATTGGGTTAAAGTGCAAATGGTCTTTGAATTAGCATTATGTTTGTTGTTCAAATTAATCCTTATCAATTATACAGATCAATTTACATTGCTAGGAGGCCTTTAGCTGTTTAAGCCCTCTAGCTAAGAGTCCTAGCCATGCTGCATGTGCTTAACATTGGATGAACATTTTCCAACATAGTAGAACAATTCACTTATTACAAGTATGTTTGTGCTGTTATTTACTGCCGGAGTTCCCTGACGTCACGTAAAAAACAATGGTATAAAAGATTAATCAACCAATCAACCAGCCAATCAATCAACCTGCCAATTAATCAATCTTATACTTATAGCTATTTTCAATTGTATCCGCTTACGATTTGATGTGTGTCAAGTTAAATCATCAATTTAATGAATATGCAAATTTGGTTGCAAATTATTCATAGGTACTACCTTGTTTACATATCTGAATATTCAGTGGCTAGATTTATTTCTGAATTGGCGGCTGATATTTTAAAACATGGTATAATACGTCTAGTATACACCGTTAAAACCGTTGAAGTGCCTGCTTGTCTACGTTAACTAATTTTGAGGCAATTATATGTCTTACGTTTTCAAATATATTCTTAATTTGCTTTTTTGAGAAAGAAAGAAAGCAAAAAAACCCATCACAAACAGAGCTTCCAGGAAGACACGTTGGATCATTTTACTTTGCCTCGTGTATATTTGTGTACTCCGGTAATCAGATATGTAACCCTCATAGCTCTTGAAACACAGACAGTGCACGCACTGGCGTCCTGTAAGCGTAATATTTTTTAGTATGACGTTAAAATGAAAAGATATATTAATAGCGCTATAGACTAAATAAACAAATATGCGACGAAAGATTGATCCCTGCTCCTTATTTGGTCCCCTCCTGCTAAGGGCAGTTTGTTGGAAGAGTAGCAAGCTGTCTTTACTTAGCACTGGAGGCTCTGGAGCACCTTATTTGGCAATAAATTTTATTTAAAAGACATTTTTCTTTCTTTCTTTCAAAATTTCTTACTTTACTGCTATTTTGCTCCAAACATAATCTTTGGGGGATTCCCCTTATTTGTGACACTGTGATTCGTCGTCTATGTTGTTCTCTTTTCTCCACCAATAAAATTGCAACAAATAAGGGGAATCCCCTGAAGTAACTGGCACTGTGGGAATGCACTGTAAACGACACATCCGACATATGAACGGCTTTAGTTATTGGGGGGGGGGGG